>JXCR01148922.1:69033-100166 GCA_002079205.1 Phalaenopsis hybrid cultivar
GCACTGAACTCCAATCAGTCCTTAGCTAGTATGGGGTAGTCCCAATACTTGTTTCTTTTTTTTTCCTTACCATTGTATACCATTGATGTAGATTAATTCATTTATTATGATCAATTATCTTTAAGATCACTCCTTTATTCTTACTTCTTTTTTGTGGGGAGTCCCCTTTATTGTAGGGGGTGGTCCCACCCCTTGCTTATTGCTTTGACTGGAATGGTTGCGTTGCTACTTGAAGTTTGATGGCTTTTGTTTGTCGGACGATCTTAGCACTGAGTTCAAGATCTTTGTTGCATTAGCTTGGGTCAGACGATATTGACGACGCGACTTTTTATCCCCGTCGAATCCTTAGCCTGACAATCTTGAAATTAAAGTTGGGAGTTTCACTTAGGTCGAGACGGCAATCTTGGAGCTTCGACCCGCCATGTTTACTTGAGCTTTCAGTCGGGCGATCTTGGCGCCGAGGCTGGAGTTTTCACTTAGGTCTTCTTGAGCTCTCAGTCGGACGATCTTGGTGCTGAAGTTGGGGCTTTCACTTAGGTCGAGTCAACGATTTTAGCACTTCGACCCGCCATGCTTTCTTGCATTCTTAGTCGAGCGATCTTGGCGTTGATGCTAGGGATTTCACTTAGGTCAGGTCAGCGATCTTGGCACTTCGACTTGCCATGCCTTCTTTAGATTTAAGCCAAGCGATCTTGGCTTCGAGGCTGAAGTTTTTTACTTAGGTTTGGTTAGCAATCTTGGCACTTTGACACACCATGCTTTTTTGCACTTTCAGTCAGGTGATCTTAGCGTCGATGTTGGATTCTTCACTTAGGTCGGTTCGGCGATCTTGCCGCTTCGACTCGCCATGCCTTCTTGAGCTCTCAGTAGAACTATCTTGACGTTGAGGCTTGGGTTTTCACTTAGGTTAAATCAGAGATCTTTGCGCTTCGAACCGCCATGCTTCTTTGCATTCTCTGTCAGGCGATCTTAACGTCGAGGCTGGAGTTTTCACTTAGGTCGAGTCGGCAATCTCGGCGCTTCAACCTGCAATACCTTCTCTCAGCCATGCAATCATGGCGTCGAGGTTGGGTTTTTTAATATTAAATATTTAAATTTTACTATTTTTATTTACAATACTTTGATGTTATAAATTTATGTGAAATACAAGCCATTGTATAGTTGAATGCTTTCTTTTAACCATCAAGCCTTGTGTTCAAAGGCCCTGTAAATATGGTATGCATGTATTTGCAATTAACTCCGCTCAAATTTCAAATATAAATAAATAAAGAAAAATAATCTATGCATAAAACATTATTTCACTTATAAAATGTAAATAAAAACGGTATTTTATGTGAATATAAACAATAAAATATATGATCTTGAATCTGTAATTTTGAAGATAAAGTAGAGATTTTCTTTAATCATTGAGCCATGTTTTGCTGGTAAGACTTTGGTAGATAGGTATGAAATTTATTCCGGTCCCACACACTTAAGGTTGCATCCATGACCATGGATGATTCAAAAGATTCTTCAATCTGCTATATATATTTATTTTTACAAATATGCCCTCTATGTTTGGGAAATTGACATACATGCCCCACTATTTTTATATATTTGCTTACACAAAAAATATGACTGCACAAATCTCGACGAGATATGACAGTCAGAAGACAAAATTGATATCAAACCAACCAAATGAATAAAACTCAAAGCCAACAGATGTAAGTGTTATTATAAATGAGTCGAACGGCTCACCCAAACATAAGACAAATGATAATTCGAACATAAAACTTTGATGTAGCCAAACCCAATGAAGCATCCAATCCCTCGGTCCTATGACTACATCGAGTACTATCAACAGTCATCCCCATAATCTTTTCATCTAAGAGCTACATGTCGGATTATAATGATCCGTCCTATGCTCGATAGCTTAGCTTTACTCTACCAACACGAGTCCTTCGACAAGGATTAAAGTCCGTTGTCTGAATTATGTCAAACGATCGATAAGATTTAGCAAATCAGATCAATTCTGCTGACCCATGAACAATTGAAGACTTGTCGAAAGTAGCATCTACTCGATCTAGCCGACCGGCAAAGATCGTTGAAGTCTTGACAAGCTCAATTGGTCGAGGTAGAGGACATCAAGACTTTGGACCTGTAAGAGCAAAGTACATAGAATAGTTTTGAAGATAAAATAAAGATTTTCTTTAATCATTGATCCGTGTTTTGACTAATATAACTTTGACCAAAATGTCATGGATTTATTTCGGGCCCACACAATTGAGGTTTCATTCACGAACATGGATGATTGAAAAGATGCTTCAATCTGCAGGGAGATTTTTAATATTTTTTTGTATTTTAAAAATATTTCCTCTACTAAATTTTTGGAAACTTTATATACATACCACATAATTTTGATATAATAACATACCTAACTCCCAAAATTCGATATTTATGCGACTTGAATAAATGCAAGAAAAAACTTAATTTTGCATTTAAAAGCATAATGATGATGATATTTGTGCTATGATTTTAAATTTGTGAGTGATATGCTTGTAAATATGAATGTTTAAGGGGTTGTTTGGCTGAAAAGCTTTGTATTTGTTTGTAATTCATTTACATTAATTTGAGAAAATTATATGTTTAGTATGAAGAAATATTAAGTATAATGTAAAGTTTCAACGAATTTAAAGTTCACTCTTTAGATCATTTTGGTTGAATTTAGAATTTGGTCGATTTCATTAAATCTGAATCACACTGTAAAATGTTATCGATAAATTATTGTTTGTCGCCACACCCCCCATTATCAGCCGCCTCCCGCCGCCCTCCGCTAGCACTAGAAACATTATTATTTAATATCTCACAACTCAAAGTTTAATATTATAAAATTCACACGACTTAATGCCGCAAACAAGTCCTCTGGTGATCTTCTTCAGCAGGGGAGTTTCTCTTCTCCTCTCTTTATTTTTTCTTTCGCTGAAAGCAACTAGCAATCCTCCTACGTCACGCACGCACAAGCTCCCAAGCCACGACATGCGCATTCCTGACCCGATCCATCTCGTATAGGTAACAGGTCTCATTTCTCTACTGCTCCCGATCCAGTTAATAGAAAAATGTGAATTTCATAAAATTAAACTTCAGGGTGATAGATACATAAATAATAATTTTTTCGGTGACATGCATGTAAAGCCCTCTATTATATGTTACATTTTATCTCAAGATAAATATAATATTTTTTTAAAATATTAAAATAAAAGTTAATAAAAATATTAAGTAATTAATTAAAAAATATAAAGATAAAAAAAAAAAAATTTAGCACCTATTTCTTCTGAATTTTATTTTTGCACATATAGCATTTTTATTCATGAATAAAGAGATAATGANCCTTCAATCACCTCCCGGGACTTTGACACGTCACCTATTGAACATGAGAGTGGGTCAGTCTAGCCTGGATCAAGATTTGGGAGCCGACTTGGAAACAATGCAGGGAAGCAGCGGATCCTTATCGTGAAGTGACCGAGCTTCAAGAAGACGTGCTTGTCATGACAGTCAGTTCTGAGGACAATAGTGCAACTTATTTTAGGTTTGGGGGTTGAACTTTGTATAGAAGACTTGTTAGGAGGGATCTAGTCCTGGCCGAGGTGGTTGATTATCTGCTTGTGAAGTATTTTCTTTAGGATTGAATCTTTATGTAATCATTATTCTGGCGAAAAATAAGATAATTTATTTCATAAATTTGGATGTTTTGTGTTTTGTGTGACGCTCTTCTCAATTTTTGCATGAAGCGTTTTGTTTATTATTGGGTTTCTATAAGTGGGTATTGAGTGTCCCATGTGTGTGTCTACAAAATTTTCCTTTTGTTGGGTGTCTTCTACCTGTCATTGTCTTTCCACTTGCTACTGCTTCATTGTTTCTTTGTATGGCTCTGAAAAGGCCTCCTTGTTCCTTTAGTAAGAAGATATCAATCAAATGTTATCTTTTATTGCCTTCTGATGCTGCTATTGCCGAAAAGAGTTTCATATTTTATCCTACTATTAAATTGCGGGCCGCTCCATCGAACAAAGTGGCGACCGATAACTACGGTGATGTCCTGATAATTTATCAGAACCAACTATGACTTAGGTTATGGTTTCCTTTGTGCCCTGAACTCCGATCAGTCCTTGGCCAGTATGGGTTAGTCCCAATACTTGTTTCTTACTCAGGTTATGGTTGTCTTTGTGCACTGAACTCCAATCAGTCCTTAGCTAGTATGGGGTAGTCCCAATACTTGTTTCTTTTTTTTTTTCCTTACCATTGTATACTAATTCATTTATTTTGATCAATTATCTTTAAGATCACTCCTTTCTTCTTACTTCTTTTTTGTGGGGAGTCCCCTTTATTGCAGGGGGTAGTCCCACCCCTTGCTCATTGCTTTGACTGGAATGGTTTCGTAGTTACTTGAAGTTTGATGGCTTTTGTTTGTCGAACGATCTTAGCACTGAGGTCAAGATCTTTGTTGCATTAGCTTGGGTCAGACGATATTGACGATGCGACTTTTTATCCCTGTCGAATCCTTAGCCTGACAATCTTGACGTTAAAGTTGGGAGTTTCACTTAGGTCGAAACGGCGATCTTGGAGCTTCGACCCGCCATGTTTACTTGAGCTTTCAGTCGGGCGATCTTGGCTCCGGGCCTGGAGTTTTCACTTAGGTCTTCTTGAGCTCTCAGTCGGACGATCTTGGCACTGAAGCTAGGGTTTTCACTTAGGTCGAGTCAACGACCCGTCATGCTTTCTTGCATTCTTAGTCGAGAGATCTTGGCGTTGATGCTAGGGTTTTCACTTAGGTCAGGTCGACGATCTCGACACTTCGACTTGCCATGCCTTCTTTAGCTTTAAGCCAAGCGATCTTGGCGTCGAGGCTGAAGTATTTTACTTAGGTTTGGTCAGCAAACTTGGCACTTTGACACGCCATGCTTTTTTGCACTTTCAGTCAGGCGATCTTCGCGTCGATGTTGGATTCTTCACTTAGGTCGGGTCTGCGATCTTGCCGCTTCGACTCGACATGCCTTCTCGAGCTCTCAGCGGGACGATCTTGACGTTGAGACTGAGGTTTTCACTTAGGTCGAATCATAGATCTTGGCGCTTCGAACCATCATGATTTTTGCATTCTCAGTCGGGCGATCTTGACGTTGAGACTGGAGTTTTCACTTAGGTCGGGTCGGCGATCTCGGCGCTTCGACCTGCAATGCCTTCTCTCAGCCAGGCAATCATGGCGTCGAGGTTGGGGTTTTTAATATTAAATATTTAAATTTTACTATTTTTATTTTTAATACTTTGACATCATAAATTTATGTGAAATACAAGTCATTGTATAGTTGAATGCTTTCTTTTAACCATTAAGTCTTGCGTTCGAAGGCCCCGTAAATATGGTATGCATGTATTTGCAATTAACTCCGCTCAAATTTCAAATATAAATAAATAAAGAAAAATAATCTATGCATAAAACATTATTTCACTTATAAAATATAAATAATAGCGGTATTTTATGTGATTATAAACAGTTAAATATATTATCTTGAATTTGTAATTTTGAAGATAAAGTAGCCATGTTTTGACTAGTAAGACTTTGGTAGATAGGTATGAAATTTATTTCGGTCCCACACACTTAAGGTTGCATCCACGAACATGGATGATTGAAAAGATTCTTCAATCTGCTGGGACATTTTTAATTTATATATATTTAATTTTACAAATATGCCCTCTATTTTTGACCTTTGGAAAACATGCTCCTCAAAATTTTATTAATTTTTTGGGAAATCGACATACATGCCGCACAAATCTCGAGGAGATATGACAATCAGAAGACAAAATTGGTCTCAAAGGGTGGACCTATTGTCAGAAAACCTAGGGCGGCCAGACGCCCAATTAAATGAATCAAACTCAAAGCCAACAGATATAAGGGTTATTATGAACGAGTCGATCGGCTCACCCGAACATAAGACAAATGATAATTCGAACATAAAACTTTGATGTAGTCAACCCCAATGAAGCATCCAATCCCTCGATCCTATGATTATATCGAGGACTATCAACATCCATCCCCATAATCTTTTCATCCAAGGGCTATATGTCGGATTATAATGATCCGCCCTCTGCTCGACAGCGTAGCTTTACTCTACCAACATGAGTTTTTCGACAAGGATTAAAGTCCGTTGCCCGAATGATGTCAATCGATCGATAAGATTTAGCAAATCAGGTCAATTCTGCTGATAGAAGACCTGTCGAAAGTAGCTTCTACTCGATCTAGCCGACCGACAAAGATCGTTGAAGTTTTGACAAGCTCAATCGGTCGAGGTAGAGGACATCAAGACTTTGGACCTATAAGAGCAAAATATCTAGAATAGTTTTAAAGATAAAATAAAGATTTTCTTTAATCATTGATCCGTGTTTTGACTAATATAACTTTGACAAAAATGTCATGGATTTATTTCGGGCCCACACAATTGAGGTTTCATTCACGAACATGGATGATTGAAAAGATGCTTCAATCTGCAGGGACATTTTTTATATATATTTTTTATTTTAAAAATATTTCCTCTATTAAATTTTTGGAAACATTATATACATACCACACAATTTTGATATAATAACATACCCAACTCCCAAAATTCGATATTTATACTTATAATAGACTGGTGTCTTGAATAAATGCAATAAAAACATAATTTTGCCTTTAAAAACATAATGATGATGATATTTATGTTATAATTTTCAATTTTTTAGTGGTATACATGTAAATATGAATGTTTAAGGGGTTGTTTGGCTGAAAAGCTTCGTGATTATGTGTTTAGCATGAAGAAGTAAAGGTACAATGTAAAGTTTTATTGAATTTAAAGTTCACTTCTTAGTTCATTTGGTTGAATTTAAAATACGACCGATTTGATCAAATTTGAATTATATTTTAAAATGCTATAGACAAATTGTCGCTCGCCACTATGCCCCCAGTGTCAGTCCCGCCACCGCCGGCTGCTCGCCTCCCAAAGAAATAATTGTATTATTTTCAATATACCTTAAACCAAACAAAAAATATAAAGTACTGCATTTATTTTACAATAAACCCAACAACCATGAATTACTTCAAACTTGTTGTAATAACACGACTCTGCAAATCATTTACGTTATATTTCATTTTCAACAAACCAAACAACCCCTAAATGTTCGTTATATAAATACATAAAAATTTTGTGGGATCTACATAAATACAGCTCCCTTTATTTTTTTAAATTAATTTTCAATTGTGTTGATGGCTTAGGCTCTGTTGGCGCAGCTGCAGCTTCCCAGTTCTTCAGCTGCAGCTGCACTGCCCCAGAAAACAGCTACGGGGAAGCTGACTGTCTGTTTGGTGCAGCTGTGTTAATCGTAGCAAAAAAATTTATCAGAAATAAAACTTCTCTCTCAAATTATAATTATATTATTAATGAATCAACTTTGAATAAAAATTAAGTACTTCATTAATGAATTAAAGTTGATTTGATCAGTTGCAGTCACGACACTTAATTTCTGCGATTAAATGCTAATTATTAATTAATTTTTTTAGCTTAATCATTTTTAAAATGTTAATGATGTTACTCTCAATATTAATATCAGAAAAATACCATGCAACTTATATTATAGCTAAGAAAATTATGAATACTTAGATTAGAAATGCAAATTATAAACCTATTAATTTTGATTTAAAATAAGTCCAACACACCATAGCTAAATGGCATTTTGATACCTACCACACTATTCTTATCTATTTAAGCATTAAAGATCTAAACTGTCTTATCATTTTTTAAAATGTGAAATAATAAATTTTTAATATTACATCAAAAATATTATAATTTATAAATTTTTAAAAATAATTTTTTTATGCTATTTTAAATATAGATATAAAAATTAACTTTTATTATATAGGGTTTTTTTATGTACACAGCACCAAAAATATTATTATTTTGTATTTCAGACCTCACTCGATGTCTCAAAAAAGTGCTTTGCAGCTAGAGCTGTCAAAAAAGCTCGTTGTTCGCAAACAGCTCGTATTCGGCTCGTTCGTTAAGTATACAAGCCAAACACGAACAATTTTTTAAAGCTCGAATTATAAACGAGCCGAACACGAACAGCTGTTTGTCTGCTCTTGTTCGGCTCGTTTTAACGAGAAATAAAAAAATTATATAACTTTTTATATAACAATATATATTATTTATATAATAATATATTATATATATTTATGTCTAAGTTTAAATCATAACATCTCATGTGACAATGTGGTTAATGTCTTCTTTTGTATATATTTGATACAGGTTCGAATCTCACACTTTACATATATTTTTCTCAATTTAAGTTTAACGAGCCAATTTCGAGCCGAATACGAACACACTGTTCACGAGCCGATTTCAAACACGAGTTATTTCGAACGAGCCGAACACGAGCCAAGCCTGTGAGAGCCCTAGATGCATCGAAGTTTCTCCTCTCTTCTCACTCTCTTTTTTTCTCTTATTCATCTCTCCTGCTTTGCTTCCCCTCGCTCCTTGCTTTGAGCATATTGGAAACGAATTGGCATTCTTGCCCCGATCCATTTTGTATAGGTAGCAAGTCACGCTTCCCTGCTGCTCCCCGGTTAACGACAAATGTGAATTTAGTAAAATTAAACTTCAGGGTAATAATATTTCCGATGATGTCTACATAAAAACCTCTATTAAAATATTAAGTAATTATTTTAAAAATATAAAGCAAATATATATATATATATATATATAACAAATCAAATATTAAAAAAAAAAGGCTGCAAAGATTGTTGGGAAAATTAAATACATAGCACTAAGATTTTTATAACCTATTTCTTAAGGATTTATCTACCTCACACCTAAAATTTCATTTTTGCACATATTGTGCATGAGTTATAATTTTTATATGATTTTTATAATTATAAAAATTTTGACGTCAAATAAATAAGTGTAAATTTTTGGGTACTATGTATGGGATGCCCCAAGATTCTTTCCCCATAAGCAAAAGTTATCCCGAGGGAAAACCACTCGCATTTAGTGCTTCCAGCCTTCTACACTGTTACAGGAGAAGCTAAACACAATGGAAGCTCTCATCTTCTTCCTTGGTCTAATTCTTCTAACAGTCTGCACAGTTCAGAGATCAGCACACACCTATGGTTTAAAATCCACTTCCATTATAGGCGATCCGGGAATGAAGAGAGGCGAGCTCAGAGTAGCATTTGAAGCCTGGAACTTCTGCAATGAAGTCGGCACCGAAGCTCCGGCAATGGGCAGCCCAAGGCTCGCAGACTGCTTCGATTTCTCTGGTAATAATAATAGCTTAAAAAACAAAACTTTTCTTTCCTCGAAGCCTCACAATCGTCTTCTTCCTCAGGAAATTCTTTAATTCACAGAGTGGATGAGAAGGACAATATGCTCGGTGTAGGGAAGCCATTCCCAGGGCTCAGTTTCAGAGCACTAGAGAATCCAGACCTGTACGCGGTGGAGAAGGAACTTTATCTGGGTTCTCTCTGTCAAGTTCCCGAGATCCCAAATCCGTGGCAGTTTTGGATGGTGATGCTTAAAAATGGTAACTTTGACACCCGATCCGGATTCTGCCCTGAAAACGGAAAGAAAGTTGGTCCATTTATGCAATCTGGGAAGAGATTTCCTTGCTTCGGTGATGGATGCATGAACCAGCCTGCAGTTTTTCATCAGCAGACCAGAGTTTCAGCAAGCGGAGAAATGGTCGGAGGATTCAATGGAAGTTATGATTTTGACCCGAAATTTGGGGATAAGATTCATGATTCTTCGTATTTTGAGGTGATTTGGAGGAAGACGAGAGGAAACGGAAGCTGGGTTTTCAGTCATAAGCTCAGAACCTCGAACAAGTATCCATGGCTTATGCTCTATTTGAGAGCTGATGCTACCACAGGGTTTTCCGGCGGCTACCATTATCAAACCAGAGGCATGCTCAAAACTGTCAGTTTTACCTTCCCCCCTTCTTTGATTTGAGAGAATATTAAATGCGAAGTTTACATGTATGTACAATCATGTTCTACATCAATGTACACACAAGTATAATGATGTATAATATGATTGTNTATGCAAAGTTTACATCTATGTACAATCATGTTCTACATCAATGTACACACAAGTATAATGATGTAAAATATGATTGTACAAGAAATCCGATGCATACGCATGCATACGAATCGTCAAACTTTATGATCCAAACTCAATAACATTCTNTATACGCATGCATACGAATAGTCAAACTTTATGATCCAAACTCAATAACATTCTTCTCCAGCTCCCTGAATCTCCAAACTTCAAAGTAAAGCTCACACTCACCATCAAACAAGGAGGCGGCCCCAAAAGCCAGTTCTACCTCATCGACATAGGCGGCTGCTGGAAGAACAACGGCGCCGAATGCGACGGCGACACGACCACCGACGTAACCCGATACAGCGAGATGATCATCAACCCCAAAACCCCTGCTTGGTGCAGCCCCAGCAACCTCAACGCCTGCCCACCCTTCCACATTACTCCTGAAAACCACAAAATCTTCAGAAACAACACAGCCGACTTCCCCTACACTGCATACCATTACTATTGCTCCCCTGGCAACGCCCTGTTCCTCGAAGAGCCTCACAGCACCTGTGATCCATACAGCAATCCTCAAGCTCAGGAGATTGTTCAGTTGCTTCCTCACCCAGCCTGGGCGACCTATGGCTTTCCGGCAAAAGCCGGCGAGGGGTGGGTCGGCGATCCGAGAACGTGGGAGCTCGACGTCGGCGGCCTCTCTGGCAGACTTTATTTCTATCAGGTGATGTTGATTCAGATTCTGCCGCCATTTGTGATATTGATTCAGATTGTGTTTGGAACTGAGTTTGGTGTGGTTTGTAGGATCCGGGAAGCAGTCCTGCGAGGAGAATTTGGAGATCTGTTGATGTTGGAACTGAAATTTTTGTTAGTGATGGTGAGGAGATTGCTGAATGGAGTGTTAGCGATTTTGATGTAACTGTTTCAAGCTAATTCGATTGAACACGCAGTAAAGGGCTGGATTCGATTCTCCCACCCAAAGATCTCATAAAAAATTGCTTTTTTATTATTTTTTAATTATCCATTATTTTAGAGATATTGAAATACATGCATGAAATTTATAACATTAGTTTATTTTTTATATTCTTGTAATATACTTTTATTTTGGGCATTCACATACATTCCGTATAATTTTTATGTATTTATGTATCAAATACTACTAGTTTAATATTTATATTTATAACATTCATATCTGTAAAATCACATAAAAATGTTATATTTATTAACTTTGAAAAGTCAAATATAATTTTTTTATGCATATAAGTACTAAATTTTAGATTTTAGGCATGTAAAATCATATCAATTTGATAATTGTGCCTCCTAGTCTTTTAGGATGACCTTTTCTTTATTGTGGTTCCTCTCTTCCGAGTCATTGGATCTCTTTGAGATCTGCGCCGTCAAATTTTTTCATGTACAAATTTCTTAACTTATTTGTATTTATAATAGATTATATGGAATGTATGTTTTTTTCACCCTAAACACACGAACTCAACCCAGGACGCGAAGGGAGGAGAGATTATCGCGCTCCGCCTTATGTCGCTAATACAGCGTATGAGCGGTGGGAATACGCTCGCGCGAACGCGTTAACCAAACAGCCGTGCGGCATTTTCAAAACGCCGCCGCTCCCTTTAAGCTGCGCCAAACATACCCAAAGTGTGAAATTTTTTAAAAGTTAAAAAAAGGAAAAAAGGATATTTTTATGTGATATGAAAGATTTGGGAGGTATGAATGTAAAAAAATAAAATTTAGGTGTTATATGTGTAAATACATCACAATTAAGTGTGGGCAAAGTAAATTCCTCATTTATACTGTAAACTAGTTAATTAACTTAACCGCTATTAATGGCTTTAAAATGGCTTAACTTAAGCTCTAATTAAAGCCATTAAATTGGTTGAGAGATTACTGAAACCACTGGAGGAGAAATTCTATGCTACCAATTGGATGAGGGTGGAAGGAAATATGATTCTAGTTGTTCGCCAAACTTATTTCATTTCATATCTTGTTAAATATGTCTATAATAAAAAAAAATAATACTTAATTATTAAAAAAAGGCAATTCTTGAAATAATATTAAAAATTAAATCAATTTGAATTGCATGAAGTGCATATTATTGTTAACTTGAATATATTACCAAGATAGAAGCTGGCTCCTCTCAAAATAAAATTAAAATGGCCAAAGAATATATGATATGTATTGTGAGGGAGCATAAAAAGAGTTTTACAATTTTAATTTGTGATCGGATAAGACAGAGGAATATGATATCATCATGAGGAACGAAACATGATACATCTTCAGAAAATTTTCATCATCCGACATGAATCTCGATGTATGACAGATATTGAGATGATTTTTTGAGCAAGAAATACTCAAATCTCGATAAAAACTCATTTAGAACTCCAATTTGAGTAAACTTACAGTCAAACTGACTGACTCGATAAGAAGAACCCAATATTATCAAAATTAGTTAAATTTGAGTCGAATCAAGATCAGATTAAGTCATTAAACCACACTTGAAAATTTTCCAGGCATAATTAGAAGCTTAAACGAATGTTGAATCTAGCAAGCCTATAATTGAATCAAACGTCTCGAAAAGAAAAATCCAACAAGCCCGTGATTGCTCAATTCCGACATTTTTTAGGCACTCAAATGTCCATAAAACTTTATTTGATCGAAGAAAGACATCTATACCGCTCGATAAAAATGGTTCATATTTCTGCATTTATTGCACACAGAACATTAATTAACACTATTCCTTTTAATGAGAATGGTTCATATGGGCCATTCTCTGGAAGATCGAGTATGTAGGATGGAGGAGTCACAACATGAGATCCTTGATCTCCTATGTGAAGAGCGACAACCGCAACCCAATGGAAATTAATTAACACTAGTTCAACATTCAACAGGAAATATCCACTCATCGGGTTCTCTTTTAATGATGAAACCATTCCTTTATTGAGACAAGACACTGATCTTCTCGACATTACAAGTTTGACTCATCCGTCTCATGTAGCTCCTCTGGTACCGCCTCACCTTACTATCGCTTCTGCAGATATCATCCGACTTGAACTACAACACCAATTTCATGAAGAGATTCCTCTAGATAAAAGGGATCGCTTCCCTGCTCACTGCAACTTCCAATAATCCTCTCCATTGGCTGACGCGGTTCTCCGACACCCTATCCCAGCAGGGTTCAAACACTCAAACATTGATGCCTATGAAGGGTAACTAATTCATACGAGCACGTTGACCAATATTGAACCATCATGCACATTCACCGTGCCTCTGATGTACTTCTCTGTCAAGTGTTCCCGACGACTCTTAAGGGTCAAGCTTGCACATAGTTCTACTCTCTCCAGGGGGACACCATGAAAACCTTCAATGAACTTGTTAAATTATTCGTACAACAGTTCATAGCAAGTAGAACGATCATCAAAGATTCCTCTCACTTATCGGGAGTTCGCAAGAATGAGGGGGGATCCCACAAGGAATACTTTCACAGGCTCTCCACTAAAACTCGCCACATTCTTGGAGTGGATCAAGCGTTACTAAGAGGAGTCTTTCTTGGAGGCCTTCACCCAGGACCTTTCTATTCATCACTTATGTTGGTGACAGTGCACTTTTACACTGATTTCATCAATCGCGTCAAAGCTCAAATCTCTGCAGAGGAGATCATCATTGCAAACAAGGAATAATTTGAGCTATTAAGGGGCATGCACAATAATAATGTCGGGGATACTGATCAAATCTCACAGCAAAATTACACTCAGACCGCGACACCTTACTCTCGTTGGTCATTGATTATTACATCATATTATCTCCCCTCCCACCCTGCCCCAAGATGTGCATAACAATGACCTTCTAATTCTTGACCTTGACTATTCCAGGTCCCAGTAGTCCTAAAGGTTGGATTGATGTATAACTACAGCCACCGATAAATGACCTGCTGATTCTTTGGGAAAGAGGCTTCGTGAATTATGATGTTACTATGAAACACAATTTTTTTATGAAAGCAGTATTAGTTTGGAAAAAAAGTGATTTTCCAACATATGGAATGTTATCTGGGTGGAGCAACGCGGGAAAGTTTGCATGATCATATTGAATGAATTCTTCTACGGCATTCACGCTTCAACATGGCAAGAAGAATTTGTGAGTTGGCTGTCACCGTATATTTTTAGATGTCGGACATCCCTTTATGAGGAACAAAAGTGCATTCAAAAGAAAAAAATTGAGAAATCAACGTCACCTCTAATAGTATTTGGGGAATATTTATTTAAGATTGCCGGTGACATTCCAAAGATTACTGTTTATCCTGAGCTATATTTGCATCGTCCATCAAGCTTTGGTGTCATTCATAACTGATAAAAAAAATTCATTTTTTGGGTTCTGCGTTACTGGAAGGATAACATGATCAGACATAATCTCGATGTGATGCACATGAAGAAAAATTTCTTTGACAATATATTCAACATTGTGATAGATGTTAAAGAAAAAACTAAAGATAATATGCATGTCAGACTAGATTTGAAGGAGATTTGTAGAAGGCGGGAACTGAAGATTCAAGAAACTATTATTGACAAGCTTTTGAAGCCTAAAGCAAAGTATTTTTTTTTCTTTGGTACATTATAGATCAATTTGTGTGTGACTCCAAACATTAAAATTCCCGAGCTAATATGCTTCAAATTTGAGTCGTTGTATTGATGTGGAGATGGAAAGATATTTGGAATGAAAAACCATGATTGTCATATTTTTCTACAAAATTTGTCGTCAACCGCATTTAGCTGTTTTCGAGTTTTATTTCAAATCTACCGATTGATTTCAGTGCGTTCTTCAAGCAGATATGAGCAGCTCAATTGAATGTTGCTCACATACGATAGTTAGAAGCAAATATTATAATAATATTATGCATGCTTGAAAGAATATTCACACAGTTTTTTCGACTCCATGGAACATCTGTTGGTATGCCTACTACATGAGACCACTCAGAGGAACATTACAGTATCGATGGATGTAACCATTTGAGAAATACATAGTAACAATTTTTTTGAATAAACTTTCTAGGAACTACTTCATAAATAATATTGATAACTAATTACATTATAGATTTTTGAATAAACTAAAGTGAACTATCAAGAATAAATCACGACCAGAAGGATCTATATGTGAGTCATATTTACTGTGGTAAGACCACCACTTTCTGTTTCAATTATTTTGTACAAGAAGAGTCCATGTCATTGGGTGCGGTGCCTCCCTCGACAGTTTCTATTTTTTAGCTGTTTGGTGAAACATCAGGGAGGTGCACATCATGTTATCTAGGTGATCATGAACTTCTAACAGCGACACTTTGTGTTCTTCTAAATTGTGATGAAGTTCAATCTTTTATTGATTAAGACACTAAATTATATTAATAGTTCATTCTTTTGGGTGAAAATATTATGGTGGGCTAATCCATAATTTTTTCATTGTGGTAACAATTTACTCTTAGATTTGTTGTGCTCAGTTAAAAATGATATCATAAGCCAGGAGATAGAGAATAATTTCCCCTGATGGTTCACAACACATGTAAGCTAGTGTTTAAGAAAACTAATGAACATCTAAGATAGCAGTTATTAGGTATCTTTAACGATAAATGAGTTATTTATGAATTGCTAGATTTATGATCGAAACAATGGAGCAATGGATCAGGGCTTGCAAGATCTTGCTTAGGGACTCATGTCGTCAAAATTTGGCAAATTTATGAGATGAATTTTATCTTGACTCTATTAGTGAAAGTGTATTCTTGTTCAATTGTGACTTCTTCAATCCTGTTTCTAATCGTGGAACAAGAGTTATCCAACCGTATAATATCGTAGAAGTCAAATTAAATAGGAGAAATGGTAATTTTGATATGATCATTTTAGCAAGGCAAGCAAGCCAGATATTTTATTTTCCATATCCCCATATAATAAGAGATAAAGCTGAGTGGATAGTAGTCATAACTGGTAAACCTACAATGACTATTGATATTCATAATTTAATTGAACTCACTCATCAGAAAATAAAAATGACAGATTCATACCTTCCACATGATCTTATAGATGAAGAGGAATTTAGTGGATGCTAATGACGAACATGAAGAAATTGAACCGATGAGCATGATTCTGCGCGATGGTTTGGAAGAAGTGAGTTTAACTACATCCTCAAGTAACTCATCAGAGGAGGTTAACTAAGATGATTAAGTTTTAGTTTATTTTTACTTTTTAGTTTTGTGTTTTTATTTTCAGTAGTTTATAGACTGCACTTTACAGTTTTCTCTTCTATTTAGTGCATACTTGTGTTTTTAGTTTTAGTTGTTTGTAGATTTCATGCAATTTAGTATTGCCCTTTTATTTTCATTATTTATTATTGTACTTTCAACTTTATTAGTATGTTGATGCACTAATTAAATTTACTTTTCTGCTTGTAAATGACTTTTGAAGGGAGGGGCGGTCTCCCCACTATCAGGAGACGTGCTACATTGCAGAAGAATTTTAGCAGGTGAGATTATGGATGCAGTGGTTACGGAAACTGCAGCACCGACTCCACCTGTAGTCCTGATCACCGCACCTGCACCTCCGTCAATCATGACCACGACACCACTATCATCGCCAACCACAAAACCACCACCGCCACCAGCCACAACTCCACCACAGCCACCAATCACGATCATGACTCACGATCATGACACCACTACGACCACCAAACGCGACCACGACACCACCAACACGTTCAACAACAGTTGTTATTGATGTGTCGTCCAGTTCGAGCAGCACGAGCAACAGTCATCAGCTCAAAGCAATAAGAAACACACAAGTTTTAATTTAATATTGACATTACTACCTTATATTTTTTTAATTTACTAGAGAACCAATCATATGCTATTTCATATTTAGTCCTCACACTGGCCATCCATTCCACTAGAGTACGTTCATCCATACTTGTCTTGGAGGGAGATCCTGATAATAGTTCGGGATTTGTGGTTTGAGGAGTTTAAGGTAATCCCAAACATAGTTATTACAATTATGTATTTATTTTATGAATCTAACAATTTATAATTCATTTCACAGAAACAAATGTGCTGGCCCCCCGAGGAAGAGGCACACATCCGCACAAACTTCGAGCATAAGGCGAGCGATCGTCTATGCGACCAGTTTGTCGATATACGTCAGACACGTGAACACCACTTGTGTCTTAACTTGGATGTATTTGTCACATTGTTTACGGCTTGAGACTTTCTTAAGTATCATATAAAGGGGGAGAAGGCATAGCAGGATTGACGCTTTGACTGCGAGAGCATGGAGGCCTTGAAGTACACCGGTAGAGCACTCCCATACACAAAGTACAAGAGTATGTTGGTAAGACTTATCTTCTTTTGCATTAAATATTTTTTTTTTTGCATTAAATCTTATTTTCCATTATACTGTCAGACACTGAAGAAAGGATGGGAGCCAAGTGTTGTAGAGTTACATGAGCGCACCCATAGGTAATTCATAGGAGTAATGAGTATATAATTCAAATAACTATCAAAATTTATTTAGTCTCTCACTTTTGTTAATATTATGTATTTTAGGAGGCCTTCCAGAGACTTAAGGAGAGCCGATCTCAATAGTCAGGTTGTGGTTTGGGCACATCTGACAATCCTTTGAGTACAACCTCTTGAGGGAGGTTATCGTCGAGAATAGTAAGGACAGGCTCGACATGTTGGGGTCTCATGCGCCAACCACATCTGGTGCATCCACTTCCACTGCACAAAAGAGGAGATGCATCGCTAGGTTGTTGTTGAGGTTGCAGCTCATATAACCTCCCTTAGATTAGAGAAGAGGGTAGGGATCAAAGCGGTGTTATGTTTCAAACTGCAGAAAGGAATGGAGCCAGTATAGGATGAGGGTGAGGATGATGATGAGGAGGAGAAGACAAAGAATGATGATGATGAGGAGATGACAAAGAATGATGATAAGTAGGGGTTTTTTTTTTAATTTGTTTGTATGTTAAACACTTTATTGTTAGTGAGCATTAATTTATTGTATAGTTGTATATTTCATTTGGCTTAATACAATTGCTATTCTTCTATTTGTTCATATGACTTATGTGTTAATTAGTTTTGTTATTATGTTGTGTTGTGTTTTGACTGCATTGTTACGATTGCAGGTGTGTAGATTGTAGTGTTCAATGAGGGCTTTAAATTTATTTTCTGATGGTACGGGTTTTTGATGGCTTACCGATGGTTTTACGATCTCTTGATTATATGTCAATGACTTTTCAATGATCTATCAAATAGACGACATCCAGACAAAGCATTGCATTTTTATTACAAGCAAAATCATTAGAAAATTTCTATGGTTAACCAACAGTTGCACTATATTTTATTGACAGAACTGAGATACTTTTCAAACGGAAGTGCAATACTTTTCCTATGGACATATGTGTTAGTTATGTAACTGAAGATCAAAAGATGACATGCTTTTGGATCTCAAGTGATGGTTATGGTACGTTGGATAACCGTCGGTTAATGTAAACTTTCCCTAAATATGTCAGTAATTTTATTACTAACAAGCATTTTTGCTACGATGATTTAGTTGTCGGTAAATATTTTGCCTATATTTTTGTGTTAGTACCGAAGGTATTTGAACGTTGGTAATAAGCTAAATTCTTATAGTGGCCAAAGATGATCTTTGTATAACCATTGCAGAGCTTATTGCTGCTGGATGGTGAGTCGTGACCTCTAATGGAGCTTGTCGTTGTTGGGTAGTGAGTCATCGCGAGGGCTAAAGATGATCACCATATACTCCTCACAGAGCTTATCGCTACCGAGTGACGAGTCATCTCAATGGCCAAAGACTATCGTTGTGTACTCATCGTAGAACTTGTCGTTGACGTATGACAAGTCATTTTAAGGGACAAAAAAGATCATCGTACACCCCATGCAGAGCTTGTCGTTGTCGGGTGGCAAGTCATCTCTAGGGTCAAAGACAATCACCATACAACCAACCTTTTGCTTGTTGCATTGGGTGATGAATTATCTCTAGGGCATAGGAGCTGGGTTTTAGCCTTTCACTCACATGGGTCATTGGTCGCCTAGTTGGACCTCCGTCTTGGGTTGGGTCCTCTCTTTATGAGAGAAGGCCGCCTAGACTTCACTCTGGGATGATTGTCACCGTAACCTTCACGGAGCTTATCAATGTTGGGCAGGGAACTATCTCCTGATATTCAACTGATCTAAACTAGCTAAGGACTAAAGCTCATTGTTATGAAAGTCACGTGATTGGCCCTTGGAGGTGTATTACTGATCAGACGACTATGGTGTTGTTGTTGGTATTACTACTAAAGTTTGAGTTTCCCAAGTGTCGGGTGGCCACCGGCATGTATGGACTTCTTGAGCTTGCCAACTCTTGACTTGAATTCTCACATAGAAATACAAAGTATTATTATACGCATGTTTCACAGAATAAGTTTGAAGGAAAATAACATGATATGCACCAGGAAATCAACCAACCAACTACTTCCATTATGGTCATGCAATAACCTGGCGCTACAACCATCTACCACATTCACGGCGGTTTACTGCCTCCATATCAATTAACCACGACCCTTACAACCTAATATCACTGAAAACTATATTCATTACAACCAGACTAAAGCAATTGTTAATAAATTGTTATCGCCCACTTCTAATGACCAACTTTGTAACTCAATCTTCCTTAATTCACGAGAAAAGTGGACATATGTACTCACCATTCATGGCAGATTATTTCAACGAGGATAGACCCCATGATTTTTTCCCTTTTCTAAGGTTTGCACGTAAAAAAATTTAGTCACTCATCCTGCTAAATCCACTCTTATTATATGAATGTGCGTGAGAGTCCGTCCCTTACAATGCGAAGACGACAATCCATCATTCCACCGCTGCTGGACTTTCCGACATACACACCCAAATCACCGAATTCTGTCCAGAAACATGGCTAAAATAATGAGTGGCTATGAGTTGTTTTTGGGACAATTTACAATTTTATGCATGTATTTAAAAATTATAGGTTATGTAGTGAGAATAGGGTAAAACAAATAACTCAATTTCATTATCAAGCAAGGTATTTATGAGTTTATTCACTTTTCTAGCCTTAAGAGCTGCATCTACAATTGGCAGTTGTCCTTCATCTGTCTCGGATTACTAGTGATATTAGTGACCCATGTTATAAATTGTAACTTAAAGTGTCATTACGTAAATCATAAGGAATTTACATGTATTTTAATGTTGTTATATTAATTTACAAATAATAAAAATTAAGATAAAATTAAAAATATGATATATTAGTTCAAATGTATTTTATTACTAATGTTAAAAATAATTCATCTTTATTTACTTTACACATAACAAAACAAGCTCAAATAATTTAAATACATTATTTTCACTTTATATGCATATAACTAATAAGTAAAATTAATTTATTTAATGTATTTACTTCAGAGACAACCCGACAGTCTACTTGGAGTATAATACACCACACTCTATTTTAATGCTTATATATAATCCTTAAAAATTTGAAGTAGTATGATGCATGACACGTGGCGATTTATCATTCGGTGTTCTTATTGCAATCCAACTATACTTTGCATGGATAAAAAAACAAGCATTTTGCTTACATACCATCCAAATGTATTTACATATCTGACCCCAAATGTTTATTTTTATATTTATATCACCTAAACTTTTTAGGTATGCATTAAAATTGAAAAAAAATTGGAAGATTTGCCTACATACCACTCCATAATTATGTATTTACATATATAAACATCTAAATTTCAATTTTATATATATATATATATATATATATATATATATATATATATATATATATATANCTTTTTTAAAGTTAAAATAAAAATATTTTTTTATGTGATATAAGTAAAATTATAAAAGAGCAAAGTTTACGTGTTGAATATGTATATGCATATGAATTGAGTGGTATGCATGTAAATAAGTGCCATACTAATCACTATATTTTAATGAATTTGTTTTATACTTGTGCATGCATAAGAGTTAAGTATTATGTATGTAGGTCTTCAAAAAAAAAAAAAGGCAATTATATTCTGACCGCCCGAAACTTGTTATTTAGAAATCTAACACATTTTTTTCATCTATTTTTCAAAATCTCACTCAAATGTCAATATTTATGGTACGACCCCAACCCGTATTTTTCATGTTTATTAAATTCTAAATAGTTTAATGGCGGCAACATGAATACATAGGTTCGGTGGTTCAAAAAATTGACTTGGGTGGTTAAATTATAAATATTAATATTTCAAGTGATCTATATGAAAATTTACATATTTATCACTTAATTCTTATGTTTTTAGATATCTAACACTTATATTTTAATTTTTAAAAATATGGCACCTTATCTATCAATGAAAAGTATATTTTACTTTTTGAAATTTAAAATATTGATATGTTTATGTGATGTAAAAGATTTAGATGGTATAAATGTAAAAAATAAAATTTAGGTGCTAGATATATAAATAGATATGAATTGGGTGGTATGCATGTAAATTCTAACCCCACTAAAAAAGATAAATAAATAAATAATCTGATCTTTCGACCTTCTCCGGTAAGCTCTCTTCGGCTTTTCCTGTTCCAGGTAAAGGCTGTTTCCATCCATCTCTGCTTTCTTTTCGCCCTCTGCAAATCCTCGCGGTGTGATAATATTCTGACAAAATTGAGGAAGAAGAAATCTAGCTGGGCCCGGCAATTCTCCATTTGTTGGGCTTCTGCGAGATTTCGATCTCAGCGAGTTTCTATTCAGCGATCTGGCCGAAGTTTTGACAAATGGGGAGCGATCTCAGGATGAACGCTGAAATGGAGGAGACCGACGGTGAGATCCAGGACATTCTTCGCGCCCTAGCGTAAGCCCTTCTTCTACGATTGTTGAAATTCCATTTGAACTAGCTTGAAGTATTTGATTGGTCCTTTTTGTGTGGCTGAGTTTAATTTCTTGACTGAAATGGGTAAAGGGTTATGAAAAATGCACTTCCTGTAGGGTTTGGATTGGAGCTGAAAATGTTGAATAAATCACCTAATCGTAGAAGATATAGTGGTTTTACTTCGTTTAGAGATTGATTCTGCTGCAGACATGGTCACAAGATTATTTTTTTTCCCCCTTATTTCATATTATTAAGGTTATGGTTGCATGAGATGCGGCCCTTTAAGTACTAGAAGATTAGGGTTCCAATAGATGATAAAGGATATATTTATATAACACACGAATATGATCTTCTTTTAGAATACAAAATTTCCATGGGGTTAATGTTTTTGGATCGATGGCTTTGAACTGGAAAACTTTTGGCAGCCCTTCATCAACTCAAAGTAAAGATTTGGGGTTCAATTCCCACAAAAGGGAAAAAAGAAAAATAGATAATTGTAACAATTTGATGATAGAGAAGATTATTCCGGACAATTTTGTTAAATCATGGAATTGAAATGTAATTTTTAGTTACAATGCTGGCATTGGTGGACTATTTGGAGTCATCTTCAGTCGCATTGTGTCTCCTTTTATTGCTGGATCAATATTAATTTTTATTGTGGTCAACCTTTTGGTTTCATCTTCATGTGCAATCCATCTTGATTAGTTAAATAACCCAATTTTTTATAGTAATTCCTTGGTTGCCATGGTACTTAGTTGCTTTGTTGAATTTATGTCTTTTGTTTTTGGTAGAAGGAAAGAAAATATATTGAACAATCATGAAGGAGTTAGATGAAATAACTATAAGTGGAGCTTAGAGATATTAATTTGTGGGGTTACAAAAAAACTCATTCTAAGAATTTATTAATTAAATAGAAGAAAAAATATTGCTACTCATTTTTGAGAGATATTTGGTGAGTAATGATGTTATAGATGAGATTTTTACATAAATCTTGATAGATTCATCATCTTGATTACTACTTGGAACCTTTAACCTCATTAATTAAATAAAAGGATTTGAGGCTGTGATGACATTATATTCATTGCCAGACATTACATATATTTATTGATTCCCACCACACTTAAAGTGCCATTTAGGCAATTTTCAGGGAGCATCACTACCTTCAATGTGATAACATGAATTTTTATTGCAATTTGCTAGCTTTTGGAAACTTAAGAGTTTTGATAATCCTACCATACCTAAACCAAAAAGGGGTCAAAGGTCCACACATCACTTCACCATGTTCAAGAGATATCTGTTGGAGTTACATGTCTTGGAGTACTTTAGGTCGCACTGGTGATGCCAGGTATGAAGGGAAACCAATTTTGTTTATTATTGTAAAGATTTTTTACAAGGTGATGTTTGAATTGTGGAAAAGTTAACAAAGAAATTGAGGACGAGGAATTTCTAAGGCACTTGAGTTTGTCTTCCTATGTCCACACTAGATATCAAAGATAGCTTTAGAGAGGAATGGACAAGGATATAATAGTAATATCTGAGTAGAATGATTATGTACTCAAAGATACATGACCAATAAGCTACCCTAAAATATTTTTGAAAGAAGATGTAACGTTTAACATTAATTAGAATCTAATTATTTAATGTGTGTTGAAAAGATACAAAACATTGAACTTAGTCGTCACAGTATATTTCAATATTATGATGATCATGGAATGTCATTTTGCATCAACAACTGGTGAGTCATGAAGATCATAATCCAGATTGGGTATTGAATGACTTAGCTGTTGAACAATTAAATAAGACTAATAATGAACACAATTGAGAGACTTGCGTTGGTACACACTTGTGTAGTTCAAATTTAATAAAAAATAACTAGTTGTGATAGAAATGAAGTTGAATGGGGGATAATCTCGCTAGGGTAAAATATCAACTATTCCAAAATAATTGGTAATGATCTCACTTGATCATATTTTATATCAACAGTAATTTGAAGCTACAAGTCAATTTAATTTTGAGAACTCGTATGATATACTTACTAATTATGATAAATTAAATTGAGCATAAATCCGAAGCTATGAATACATGGATTCTATTATAAAAAATAGAAAATATATCTTTCCTTAAAGGGCTGGAGGTCTTAATAATAGAGGATGTTAAGAGGGGGTACGTGCCAATCCAAGATACTGTTAAGAGATCATTTAGAAGGCCACATTCACCTAAGTATCCATGGTCCTGGCTAAGATGTTAGAGGGAACACAAAAAGATGTTTTTTGTGTATGAATTGGGGAAGAGTCTTCATAAATTCAACAAATTAATAGGATTCTTTGATTCTAAGGGCTAGGAGGTTCTCATTAGCAAAATGTGGGTTGGAAGTTATTATTGTTTGCTAGGAAATTATATTAGTGAAAGAAGGGGCTTTCCCGCCAAGGCTATGAAGTGGATCGAAAGCTCCTGAGATGGCATTAGTGTCTAAAAACTTTTGACTTTAAGAGTCTTTTGATATTTTGTGTGGTGTGGTGTGGTGTGGTGTGGTGTGTTGTGTTACCTAATTATGCTATAGGCTTGAGGATTGTGTTCATAATTACCTTAAACTAAATAAAACAATGCAAGAAGATCATGCAAGACTTCCTAATAGTTAGGATATTTTGTCAATTTGATCTACTAATTAATGAAAATGCCTAATGTGAGTGACTTTTTTTATGCATTACAGATTAATAGAAATAGAGAAAATTGTTAATTTTTTTTGCAAAAATGAAAATTTTGTTATACAAGAAAGCTATTAACTTCTTTAGAGACCATCTCCTCATTTTTCCTCCACTTCTAGTTGAGATTTTCTATTGCTTCTACTTACACTATTTGCTACTTTGCCTCAGAGTTTCTAGATTCTAGCTAGTAGCAATGAATCAAGTTGCTATTTGGACAATTTCAATTAAGAGTCATAAGGTATGCTTGACTTCTCCTTTGGAAGTTCGTAGGGCAACTTTAAGTGCAAAGGGATCAGATGCCTTAGTTTCTACTCTAGCTAACAATGGGAGAGAGGGAGTAGTTGAAAGAATCAAAATTTTGGATCTATGATGTTTGACTGGAATGAGAGAGAGAGAGAGGGAGGGAAAGAGAAAGAGCAAGTTTTAAAAAATCAATAAAAAAAATTATTGATCTACCAATTGCTTTTATTGCTTGCATATGATTTTTTCTATATAGAAATACCAGAAACAACCTTGAAAATATTGGCATTTTGAATAAACTTAGAGATATGAACAAATCACATTAAAGTGCTAACTAAATCGAGACAATAATGGGTGAAGCTGCCTAAAAGGCAAAACATAAAAATCTCGTTGAATTTCTTCTCTATACGATTAATTCCTTCATCTAGATAGACTTGATTTCTAGTTTGATGCAAGAATCCACAAGGAGGTCGAGCTGAGTAAATCAAGCCGGCTTGAATTAGGCTGGGTGAAATCAAGCCTGGTGAATCAAGCAAAGTGGAATTAGGCCGGCTGGGTGGGTGTCCGACCAGGTAGGGCCGACCAGTTAAGTGGTTGGCGCGGTCACTGGAAGTGAGTTTGCAAGTGTCCGGCTTGTCGTTTAGTCGGTGGAAATTTTCTGAATTTTTTTCTTGTCGTACATCGTGCATTTTTTTATTGCTTAAAATTGAATCCTCTCTGGAAGAGTTGACCCTTTGATTGATTTTGGAGGCCATCAATTAGGAGTACTTTAAAAGATTTATGACATTGAGATTCATCTAAGCTAGTGGCCGATGACGCCTTTTTTGAGTTTTTTTTATTTGTGCAAAGGATCATAATTATTTTTTGCTTGGGCTAGGATCTAATCCTTGTCTATTTTTTATCTTTTCTTTTGCCTAAGTGTGTAATAGAGGAATTGGAATACTTGTTATGGTGCTGAACTTGCTTAGACTTATTTCTCTCTATTTTTGTGTTTCCTCTTGGAGCTATTGATGCTGCTCTTAGGACTATTGGTGGTGCTTTTGGTGGTGCTTTTGCCATAAGCCAAACATTTTTAATTCCAAGATTCCTCTTCATCACAACTTGTGTTGCTTCATAACTCTTTTGTAGATCTACCTTTTTGTATTAGTAACTTCCTACCATCATTATCAAATAAAATATTTACTTTCTTTTGAATTATATTGCATTTACGTGCCATAAAAAAGGATTCTCCAAAAGCATATGTCAAACATCCTGATGAATTTTCATTAATATAGAGCTCAATGATAATAAAACTTTCAATTTACATCGACACGTCATAACTAAATGTGCATATTTTTTAATTTTTTTTGCTCCATGTAAATTATAGGACTTTGGGTGATGAGTGGTAGAAAACTCTAATCTTTTAATCAAAGCAATTAATATGAGGTTTAGCCAAGCCAATTGTGATTTTTACCAAATGATTCTTGGCCATTATGTTAACTTTGAAATACTTATCTGACAACTTGTCATTTTCGATAACCATTAGCACAATTATTGGATTAGTTTGTAACACTCATGCAAATTTTCCCTTCTATGGTGGTTAAGTCTTTTAGGTTTTCTTCTTGGAAAATCTCTTTCCAAAATGCAAGTTCCAACAATCTATATATGAATGGCCTCTGAACTAACGATGGCTATAATAAAGATTTCCTCCTTTTTTTCCGTCTCCTTAAGGTGATATTCTTTTTAATTACTTGAGGAATCTTCTAGCTCTTATTACCTGCTTTGGTTCTCTCTTCTATAGCAATGACTTTGGGTTGACCTTTTTAATATTCTTGTTTTTGGAAACGTTCCAAGTTCCTTTCGGGTCTTCATGTATTTATGCAATAAATTTTAGGAGAACATATTTTTCTTGCAATGAGATATTTAGCGAGAAGCCCTCTTTCTTGACTCAATGGTATACTTTTGTATTGATTGCTCTTATTTTTACCTTAATTTTCTCCATTTGATTAATTTTTTTTACATTTTCAATGTGATAAAATTTGACTTGACTTTAAACTATGCTTATTTCATTTAAGACAAGTCATAGTTTAAGGATTTTGAATTTTATTAAATAAGTCTGTGGGTTGACATTTTATATTAAAGAAGTAAAAATTTTTTATTGTAGGAGTATACTTGTAAAAGAAGAAATATGTTTAACTAGTGGTTGGTATTTGCTATCTACAGATATTTCTTTCTATTTTTTGTTAATATCCTCAGGAAACTTGGGATCCTTGTTGTCATCAGTGGAGAGATCCCTTTTTTATTTTTGGGATATTTATGCTTATAGTTGAACTATTTATTCTGTTATAATTTTTAATACTTTTGAATTTTTTATTTTTGTTCTTACCCTGTACCTTTTTCTTGGGTCAATTGTTTTATTTTTACCGTACTATGTTGCTCACATCTATTTTTAAGCCAAGAATCGTGTTCTGATACCAAACTTAAATGATTCATTCAAAACCAATAGGATATTATTCGTTGCTAAATCCTTTGAAGTGGACCGAGGAGAGCTTTGGATGTTTGATATGTATTAGTGTTTCATCTAAGCACACTGGTTGGAGGATTGTGTTTTTCTCAACCTAAAATTATCCAAGGCATTGTAAGATTGCATATAATTAAGGTACTTATGAAGTAGACCTACTAGTGAAATAAGGACTAATTTGAATGTCTGGAGCATTATGCTCTATAGATTTAAAAAATAGGGATAAATATTAAATTTTCTTGGCAAAAGCGAAAAGTGGTTGACATAAAAACATAAGGAAGCAACTAGCTCCTTGAAAAATATCTCCATATTCTTCCTATGCTTATGATTGAGAACTCCATGGCTTTCGCTTGTATTTGTCTAGTATTTTTTCCTACAAGTTATTCTTTTCTCGAACTAATAATAAGGAGGTAAGTTATTATCTGGACAATAAATCAATTCGGAGAAGTAGCATGTATATGTTTAGGTTTATTTTTGGATGTTGGTAGCTATGAATTTTATTGTTGGGGGCTACATACCTTGGTTCTTGCTGTGGCTGATAAGAAGAGGAGAGAGAGAAAAAGGGGGGTGGGGAATGCAGTGTTTGGCCAAAATTCCTACTTGATTTGTGATGCTTGCTGGAAAGAGGAGAGAAAAGTATGAAGCAATCTGATTTTTTAGCAAGTCCTATTTATTTTTATTGATTCTATGTGATCTATTTATATAGAGATTCAAAGAAGAGTTTACAAAATATTTGAATTTCTAACCAACTTGAAAGTATGAATTTCACTATTCCCATAAAAGAGCTAACTGAATGTTAGAAACTAGCAAGTAAATATAAAAATAAAAAACAACCTTAAAATAATCAAATCATTTTAAAACCCTTCATGAATTCCTTTGTATGTTATCATTTTTGGCATGTGGAGAGAATTAATTGTTATTTTGATGCAAAACTCCACGATGCATGCCTAAGTTTTAGGAATTCAAATTTTGTAATCCTTTTGAAGTATTCGGGCTCTCTCATTGATTTACTTTAGAGTTTGAACTGTTAATTTGATAAAATATATTCTCATTTTCTTGTAGCAACTCTTGAAATTCTTTTGNAGAGAACAGATTTTTCTTGCAATGAGATATTTAGCGAGAAGCCCTCTTTCTTGACTCTATGTATACTTTTGTATTGATTGCTCTTATTTTTACCTTAATTTTCTACATTTGATTAAATTTTTTTTTTACATTTTCAATGTGATAAAATTTGACTTGACGTTAAACTATGCTTATTTCATTTAAGACAAGTCATAGTTTAAGGATTTTGAAATTTATTAAATAAGTATGTGGNGTATACTTTTGTATTGATTGCTCTTATTTTTACCTTAATTTTCTACATTTGATTAGATTTTTTTTTTACATTTTCAATGTGATAAAATTTGACTTGACTTTAAACTATGCTTATTTCATTTAAGACAAGTCATAGTTTAAGGATTTTGAAATTTATTAAATAAGTATGTGGGTTGACATTTTATATTAAATAAGTAAAAAAATTTTATTGTAGGAGTATAATTGTAAAAGAAGAAATATGTTTAACTAGTGGTTGGTATTTGTTATCTACAGATATTTCTTTCTATTTTTTGTNTGCAAGATGTTAACTTTAATACATTGGGTTTTATTTAAAAATTTAGATTCATTGTCGGCTTCTATCTAACGTCATAAAAGTAAACTTTAAACTTACATCATTATTGGTTGTTATATAAATTTTATTTAAATGAATCAAGATAGAGGTACATTGATCCTCCTTTATAATAGATTATGATACTTGTTAGTATATTTGGTTATAAAAATAGTGTAATATCCTGCTTGATTGATAGAATATTTTAGAGAATTGGATTTTTTAATCTAGAGTCAAGCTAGCAGGAGACCATAACAGCATAAGAACTTAAATATAGGAAGAGAAACTAGTATTCTAAGCTCTTTAAATAAAGGGATCATGTATAATATGAGGTACCTAAGCTAATAGAAAATTCTAAATGCTTTTAAAAGGTTATTTACATTTTCAAGGGAATTAAGTATTTTGCTCTAAATCTTTTGTTCTCGAGTAAGATGATCTGTTTACCCTTAGAGAACCCCTCACACTTTGTTTTTACTATGTTTTTGATTTTTCATTTCATCAGAGTCTATCAAAAATAGTTTTTTCATTTCATTTGATAACTTCATAGTATTTGTCAGTTTGTGTAACTCATTTTAAGGTAACTTTTTATTTCCTATACTTATATGCAATATTTAAGCGAAAATGAGTGTGAAAGATGCACAAATAAGAAAGCGAATTGAAAATATTTCATGAAATCATAATATTTCTTACCGTGAGATATATTTGTCATTTTGCCTTTGGCTTCTCGACTATAGCTCTTATCGGTACTATTTGCTAAACCGGTATGATTAATGCATAGTAGTTTTATTTTTTGCTCTTTGAAAATCGAACTTGTTGGTTCAATGCCTTCAAAACAATGAAAATACATACCATGGATGCATAAGCTATGAATTAAAAATAATATGTTGATCGCCGTATCTCTTGGTGTTATTTTTCTTATTTATTCTAAGAGTTGTAGTCTTTGTAAAATTAAGATTAATTACGGGGGCACTAGCTTGTAGGATTGCTATAGAGAGGTGGGCTTACTATGTCATTTGCGCATTAGTGGGCCCAGTGTAAAAAATGTAAAGCCCATCAAACCATTGCCCAATGCAAGTTTTACTCATTTATTGATGAATTAGTGTAAAAGTAGGCAAATCCACATTCTATTTCATGCTTTGGATGAAAAAGGATCTCAAAAAACATTCAAAAACTGAGGTATATTTTTTTCTTTATAGAAGCAAGTAAATACCGAAAGTTAAGATAAAGCTAATGATGATGATGTTGAGAAGCTTGCAAAATCTTTAATGGAGATAGACCCTAGAGAAGTTTAAGTAGCTAAACAAAAGATGTGTTTTTCAGTATGGCTTAAAAAGGGAAGATATACATGCATACCACTCAATTCATATGTATTTACATTTCTAACACCCAAACTTCAATTTTTACATACATGCCTCCTTACCTATGCATTAGAAAGTGTATTTCACTTTTTAAAAGTTAAAATGGTGGTGGTAATTTTTATGCCATATGAAAGATTTGGTTGGTATAAATCTATAAAGTAAATTTTAGATTTTAGATGTATAGATACATAGGAAATGAGTGGTATGTATGTAAATGCTCCTAAAACAATTGAAGGCCAGATCAATTTGTATGGAGCACATTTTCCTTGCTTGGAATGTGTATGGATAATGTTTATTATCTTGAGGAAATCTTAGCCTGAAGTTTCTAACATAAATAATTTTTATGCATTGCCTTGAGATTGGGTTTGCTTAATAATTCTTGCTATGTTCTGATATGAAGTTAGCCGCTAATACTGAAGTTAACACAAACCGCAATTCAAACGACACATTTTTTATTACTAAAACTGAGAAAGTATGATGACATTTTGATGAAAGAAAGAGCACAAGCATTTAAACAATGATACAATATGCGACAACTCAACAAACAATAAAATGAGCAATGTAAACGGCCGAAACAATCTTGAATGGTGTTGGATGGCGTTGATTGTCATAAGATATATATATATATCTATATATATATATATATATCTATATATATATATATAT
>JXCR01148922.1:106208-150663 GCA_002079205.1 Phalaenopsis hybrid cultivar
GTATCCCGTGAGAATGAATGAGCGAGGAGAAACTGTTGTATCCCAAAGCGAGAGAGCAAGGAAAAAGCAATAAAAGAAGGGGAGAAATTTCAGTGAAGAGAAGAAGAAGTCGAAGTCAGAAGGAAATTGTGCTCGCGTGCTTCACTTACCCGAGTTCGGCATCGAGTAGCTTCGACACCGTTTTAACGTGCAGGAGTCACATCCGAAGGGAAGTCGAACCTTGTTCACATTGCAAGGAGAAGCTGGCTTTCAACATTGCTACATGCGAAGCAGTAGAGTTACGACATTTTTGAGGGCTTGTGGTGCCAGATAAGCGACGGTCAAAAGCTAGGAGGAAGAAGAAAATCGTGCGTGAAGGTAGGGTTGTCGTGCCATACGAAGGAGAAGAGGAATGTGAGTCGAGCTTCCTGTGGTGCTTTGTTGCAGGAAGAAGAAGATAAGAGGGACTTGAGTTGTTCTGCGTCGAGTTTAGATCGGAAAAGACGGAGAAAAGGGAGGAGAACGAGCTCTGCGGTGCTCGCGTGCATTTCCTTGAGTCGAACCACGATCGAAGAAGGAAAGAGGAGGGAGCTCGCGCGGTCGAATAGGGACTAAAGGCAAGAAGAAGAAGCTGAGGAGCTTGCCTTCACATGTTTGAGCTTAGGGTAGTCGACTAAGTATAAAATGTTAAAGGTAAAGTTTCATAATTAATTATGTTAATTAATATAATATTATTGTGTGTGTGTGTGCGTGAGCTATTTGATTTAGTTTAAGTCTAATATATATACAAATATAATTAATTAAATATATATAATATTAACATTAATGGTTTATGAATTTAAATCAGGTATTGTAGTGGAAGATTGCGAGGGAAGCGGAAGAGTTGGCCAACCAAAAGATTTTAAGGGATTTTGACTTTTAGGGAGAAAAGCTTGTGAAGCAAGCAAGCAAATTAGGGAGTAGATTGATCTGAAAACTTATAAGGTCAACGTTAAACCTTATGTTATTAATGAAATTAATGACGCAATTAGCTAAATTAATTAGTGTTATTAAATTTTATTATTGTTAAGTGAGGAAGAAGGCCGACAAATCCTTTGGATTTGTGGAAGACAGATACATTTAAAAAATAAGGTATGTTTTAAATTAAGGTTTAATTTACTTATTAAGAATTGATATTTAATAAATTATTAATGTTTAACTATAATTTAGGTTGAAGCACATTTAAGCCTAGAAGATCAGGAGTCAATGTGACAAGTTAAGCAATGTGAGTAATTATTTTTTTATATGTATTAAATTTAAATTTTATCAAATATAAAATTTCTTTAGTGCTTTAGATAATTATTTTAAAATTTTATGCATGTTGTAACTTAAAAATTAAAGGAAATGAATGAGAAAAAGAAAATTGATTATTTAATGTCTTTAAAAGGAGATAATTTAAACGAAATGAAATGAAAGTTAAAGGTTTAAGTCATACATGATTACTCTCAGATGATACTGGTAGGGGATGGGACGTATCTGTGCACGTTAAATAAAAATGGTAAAAGTGCTCCGTTAGGTGCAATTTGAGGTTAAATTTAGTTACAATTTTGAGGGTGTGTTCAGACATATTTTTTATAGTGCATTTGGACACATTTTTTAGGATACCTTCTGGTATGACGGTAATCTTGTCATGACTAAAAAAAAAAGGTTAAAAATAGTAAATACTTAAAATGGAACGTGAATAGATAAATTTAAGATTTTAATGAAAATGATTGCATTTTCTTCTAGTCATTTATGCATAGCATATTATAGCATAAGAAATTTAATACATATTAAATTATAATTACTCACTAAGTTGTAGTTAAAGTTGTAAATAATGTTTCTTTCAAGAGAAAAAAATTTCTAGGCGATATTTCTAATAAGAAATACTTGGTTTACAAGAGAAGGATCACTGTTGCTAACAAGTATTAGTTTATGATATGATTTTAGTTTCTTTTATTATTTACTTCTGTTTAGAGACACTTTATATGTTGGACTTAGATGTTTTTCGATTATGATCTGGCTTTTAGATGGTTAAAATTTTATTGCACTTTGTGGATTAGTGACTCTTTTACATATATTGGAAGTTTCATAAATTTTTGAAAAGTAATATGAAATGTTAATACCGTCTGACCGCAGTTCTCACCTTAGTTAATTCGAAGTACCGGGTCGGGTCGTGACATTAATGGTGGTTGAGAACCTGCCAGATGGACTGGGGGAAGGTCGATGAAGGCTAAAGGACGCTGGATGAAACGTCAGCGCTAGAGAGCGGCGACGAGAGTGTAGGAGGTGGTCAACAACGACTGAAGGGGCGCTGGAGGGGATCTGACAGATCATCAACAGGCTGGAGGTGGCTAGGAGGTGCGAAAACAGTGGGAGGTGACGTAGGAATGTCGATGTGGCGATCTGGACGGAGAGTGTGACCTGTATATGCTGTTGAAGGGAACCTGAAGTGTTGGTCAGCCTGCTGGGGGAGGCCGGGAGATGCGACAACGCTGGGAGGTGGCATAGGGAGGAAGGAGTGGAGCAGAGATACACACCACCTTAGGCGAGAATAACCGTAGCACCACTTGACGGAGTATACAATGCTCAAAGATGGAATGATGGGAAGGCACACCTGAAATTAGAAATCAACAAAACAAATTAGACCTAACAAAAGAACATGCATAAATGGGGGAGGAAGGGAGACAGCAAATGCAAGATCCTAGGAAAGGAAGCAGGTGAAAAATGGAAGGTATTGCAATGTTTAGGAGAGGAGGCGAAAGAGTTGGGCACGAGGGGAGACAAGCGAATTGGGCACGGGAAGCAGAGGGGCTAAATTTAAATGAAATTGGACCGGTTTGGTCCAGCGGGAAGGCTGGACCGGCTTCCTGTTTCACCCAGCCCGATGGGCTCTAAGCAGCTTATGTCAGCCGCAGACAAAGAATAAAGATTTTAAATTGTGATAGTTTTCTGATAGACGATGTTTTGAGCAGTAAGAGCTTGACTAAGATTGAATAACTATGTCACGATTTACTTTTAATAAAAGTTCAAAAACCCTTTAATGTAGTTGGAGTTGGAGCAAAGAACAATTTAGGTTGGAAATGAAGAGTGGAAGAGATCTTTAGGGAGCCTTTTTGACTTGGAAAAAATATGAAGGCCAACTCTAAAATGATATGAGTATGAGTTTGGGTGCTCTTTGCCTCTTGGAAAAATCAAATTTTGATGTTTGAGATCAAATATTCATGCATCATCTGAACTATTGGTCTTTTAACATTTGGGCTCTTAGTTCATTGGTTTGAGCATGGAATGTGAACCGTTTTTACTTTTTATGATCTTTTTCTGTCAACAGAGTAGAGAGGGAGAAATGAAGGAGCATTAATAATTCATTGAAAGACGGGAAAAATGAAAATTAAATGGAAGTTTGTATGACGCTTGAGCAGCACAGAAAAATTTTGCACCCAATGATAAAAAGTGAGGTATTGAGGTACTCATTGTGCACTTTTAATCACTAAAACATTTAAGAATAAGCACATAGATGGCGACATAAACATTCACACAAGCATATTGGATAACCAAACAATTAAACAAGAAATGCAACTATGTTATGGAGACAAAAAATTAAAGGAAGATTTACATACATACCACTTAATTCTTATGTATTTACATATCTAACACCTATACTCCAACTTTTACATATACGTCACCTTATCTATAAATGAAAAGATGTATTTTACTTTTTAAAAGTCAAATAGTGGTATTTTTATGTGATATGAAAGATTTGGGCTGTATAAACTTTAAAAAATTAAGTTTTGGTGTTAAATATGTAAATGCAGAGAAATTTGGTGTTATGTATGTAAATGCCCCTAAATTTAAAATCTAGAATGCCCTCAGTAAACTGCAATGGCCCTCAGTAAACTGCAATGGCATTTCATGTTTCAATTATCAATGCTGCTGACGCTACAGATTTATATAAATTTATGATCGGATTGTCAAAATTTTTTATATCTTTGTGTTTTTTCACAGCAATGGGTTTCAGAAGCTGGATAAGATCAAGGAGCCTAATAGACAAAGCAAGCAGCTTGAGGAGCTCACTGCAAAAATGAGAGAGTGCAAGCGGTATGCATTCTGGTTTTGTCTAGCCCAACTTCTAGATTTTTGGTTAGGCAAATTTGCATGCATACTACACAATTTTTATGCATTTACATATCTAATACCTAAAGTTCGATGTTTACATTAATAACACTTAGGTCTTAAAAACCTATGCATGAAAAGTTGTATCTCACTTATAAAAAGTTAGTGAGTGGTATGTTTGATGTGTTGTCAAAGATTTGAGTGTTATGTCTTTAAATATGAAAGTTTAGGTGTTAGATACGTAAAATATATGAATTATGTGGTATGTATTTAAATGCCCCTTGTATTTATTAGGCTTTATTCTACAGTGCTCCTGCACCCTTGGATTAACTTGTATTCTCCAGCACAAATATGTAACCTGTTCTTAACTATTATGTGTTGGGAGATTTACATACTCAATTCCTGTATTTACATATCCAACACCTAAACTTCAATTTTTACATACATATTATCTTATCTATGACTTTTTAAAAGTTAAAATGGTGCTATATTTGATGTGTTTTGAAAGATTTGAGTGGTATAAATGTAAAAAAGTAAACTTTAGCTGTTAAATATGTAAATTCATATGAATTGAGCAGTATAGTATATACACGGCATGCTCTGCAATTTTTTAAGTTGTAAATGTGATTTTTCGTGTACCAAACATAAGATGGCTTTTTTAACAGCCTAATAAAGGAATTTGATCGCGAAATTAAGGAAGCGGAGAATAACAATTCTCCTGAGATCAATAAGCAGCTCAATGACAAGAAGCAATCCATGGTTTGTCATCTACATGCTTGCACTTTTTTGTTTTATTCTCTTTTACATGTACTCATTTTTAACAAAAATTGTGCAGATCAAGGAGCTAAACTCATATGTAGCCCTCAGGAAGACGTAAGTAAAGGATTTTTGTTGTTTTTTTACTTTTTTCTACGTGATGCAATATAATTGAACATTTTCATCTTTAATATATTACTTAGATCAACTTATAAAAAACATAAGGATTTCAAATAAGTAAGAGTAAACTCCATTACAAAAGGAAAATAGAACTTTTCTTTCAAATATTTGGTTTCCACCTTGTCTAAATTATGATGATAAGCTTTCTTTTTCAGAATCATGTTGATAGCTAATTTGATAAGGTCTGAACCTATTGGTACTTTGACTTCAAATCAATTTTGGAGAATATCGCAGGCGTAAACAACTTCTCCAGTAGCTCATCGATTATTGTAATCTCTGTCAACTTCTTATCATGTATCTCCGATGTAACTCGATCCAGAATTCCAACGCTGCATCTTGAATTGTCCTCATCATGGTCTTGAGCTTTACCAACATCTTGCACAAATTGGGGTCATCGCTAGCACACCCATCTTGTCTTCCTCCTAAATTCTTTGTAGTATCAAAATTAGTTCTTTACCCTCTCCACTGCTCTTCTCCACCCATCCCATTCCTATTATTACTCCTGAATTGTCTTCCGCCTGGAAGGTTACAAGAAGAAAATGTACTGGTGTAGTTGGATGCAACCCTCCTTTGGGGTCTCACCCATTATGATTCTCTTTTCTAGGTTGAAATCCTTCAAATCGATCTTCTCCAGCCTCGAATTGATGTCTATTGTCACTCGTTTCAGACCTCCCAATGTCTCATGCAATTACCTCTGAATGTTGTCACTCGAATCCACTCCCGACTCCTTCGTGGAATCCCCCTTGCTTCCATTCATTTCAGTTTCCTTTGAAGTGCTTCTACTTGAGTCAGCTCATGATTCCTTTGCTCAATTTTGCGGCTACCGATCTGCTTAGAACACCAACAATTCCATGATGCCACAGAAGTCCTTCTGATTGATACAACTCGCATCCACTTCTAATTCCTTGGCTCGATCCCTTGGCTCCAACTCCACCTAAAGCATCAACAGTTCCCTAATGCAAAACAATTCTTCAGATTGCCACCACTCGCGTCTGCTCCAAACGCAGTCGCTCGGTACCGCGGTGGGATGAGGCGGTTGCGTGAAACATTATAACCTTCATCATTTTTTTCAGAGTCGTAAATCTCCCCTCCATGGACCAGAACTGCATCTTCAGGGACGAGAAATGCTCCTCCATTTCAAATCTGATTTGACTCACCTCTTTCTTCAATTTATCCTCCAAAGCATCTAGTCTTCTGGTTGTCGTTACTTCCAGGAAGATATTCAACTACGAAGGTAGGACTTTGTACGCTCATTGGCTTCTCAACTAGCTTGAGTCATTTTATATTACACGGTTCAGTTCCTGTAACCCGCGATCCCACCGTTTGCTTCCTTGCTAGGTCGAATTAAGTTGTTGTATCAATTTGTAGGCTTAATCTCGTCGTTTGTACAACGTGATTCCCCCGCTAGGTTGAATTGAGCGATCTCGTCTTTTGTATGCCATGATACTATTGTTCACTTCTTGGCTAGCTCTTATTGTGACTGTATCGCAAGTAGGTAATCCTGGATCACGCCGTCAATTCGCAGCTAAATCTTATCACGATCCTGTTGGGAAGCCTCTTGTATTTCAAGATTCATCCTTCAGGCAACGATTTTTGACAGAATTTCTGTATGCAGTGATTCTTCATGGAATTTACGTATGCAAAATTTTTGTACGCAACGAAGTCGCTGATACCAATTTGACAGGAATCAGATGAGTTTTCCATAGAAATTAGGGCAAACAATTTTTTTTTTCAATAACACAAAACAACACAATTCAAATACATAAACGATAAACAACTACAATTCAAAACGTAGGCGACTATCCCAAACTCTAACCCTAAGATTTTAAGATAATAATCACATATATATAACCCTAAAAATATTAAGCGTTTTTTATACCCTACAATAATAACTAGTAAAAGACTAAATTGCCCTTAGACGCACAAGATACTAAATTGACCTTTGGCGCCAGTCCAACACGGTTTTCAAAATTGGCCTGAAATTGATCGAATCAATCATTTGGAATTAGTTTGGGTTGACTCCGACCTAGAATTGGTTAATTAGCATTGGCTTGGCATTTTCTCTTTGTTAGGATTGATTTTTTTTTTCTTTTGCATATTTATGTTCCCACTTTTTTTAGCTAAAATTTGTGCTGAGTTTTCCTTTACATACCACCCAATTCGTATGTATATGACACCTAAACTGTGCTTTTTTAAATTTCATATCACATCAAAAAGACCACTATTTTTACTTTTAAAAAGTGACTGCATGCATTGGTAAGATGGCTTGTATGTAAAAATTGAAGTTTAGGTGTTAGATATATAACAAGTGGTAGATAAATCTTCCAAAATTTTTTGTGTGATCAAAGCTAGGGGATTAGAAACAAGGACCTGGATATGTTTATACGCAACATGCCACCAAGCCCCTAATCTTTTTTTAAATATATGGAATAAATTTCTTTTTACCAATTTGTACGTAAGGTTAAAATCTATTATCTTGTATAGTTTTTCGTTTAAATTTATTTTAGGTACACTCTGAGGCATATGATAATTTATCATCCAATTAATTTAATTAATGAAATTATTAAAAAATTAATTATCTAATACTATTAGAATTTTTGAATGCAGGTAGTTATTGTTACAAACTACATGCTACATTGCTTTCTTATAATCACAGCTATATATTGTACATTAAATATCTAAAATACAAGCACATTTAAAAAATATGGGAGTTTTACATGCATACCACTTAATTCCTGTGTATTAACACATCTAGCATCTAAACTACAATTTTTACAGACTTACCACCTAACATATACATGAAAATGTGTATTTCACTTTTAAAAGTTAAAATGGTGGTATTTTTTATGTGATATGAAGGATTTGGGTGGTATAAATGTAAAAGTATTGGTGTGAGATATGTAAATACCTAGGAATTAGGTGTTATGTATGTAAACGCCCCTAAAAATATTGCATTTATAAAGCCCGCTCCGAGCCATATGCATGTAGTGTTAATAACACATTTTAATATTTCTTGGGACTCGTGACAGTATTTTACCATAATAGTGCCTCGTATCTTACAAATTATTTCTAATTTGAAAAAAAAAGGATGTAATATTAAAAAAAAAATCAATTTTTCGTGAGAAAAATAACTAAAATTGAGCATTGAAACTGTTGAAACCGGCAACATTGNCGTCTTGGTGAGGATTAAATCACAACCATTTCCACTTGACTCCTAATTTGATCGTATCCAGTGAGAATGAATGAGCGAGGAGAAATTGTTGTATCCCAGAGCGAGAGAGGAAGGAAGAAACAATAAAAGAATGGGAGAAATTTCAGTGAAGAGAAGAAGAAGTCGAAGTCAGAAGGAAATTGTGCTCGCGTGCTTCACTTACCCGAGTTCGGCATCGAGTAGCTTCGACACCGTTTTAACGTGCAGGAGTCACATCCGAAGGGAAGTCGAACCTTGTTCACATTGCAAGAAGAAGCTGGCTTTCAACATTGCTACATGCGAAGCAGTGGAGTTACGACATTTTTGAGGGCTTGTGGTGCCAGATAAGCGACGGTCAAAAGCTAGGAGGAAGAAGAAAATCNGGTTCGGCATCAAGTAGCTTCGTCACCGTTTTAACGTGCAGGAGTCACAGTCGAAGGGAAGTCGAACCTTGTTCACAGTGCAAGGAGAAGCTGGCTTTCAACATTGCTACATGCGAAGCAATAGAGTTACGACATTTTTTAGGGCTTGTGGTGCCAGATAAGCAACAGTCAAAGCTAGGAGGAAGAAGAAAATCGTGGGTGAAGTTAGGGTTGTCGTGCCATACGAAGGAGAAGAGGAATGTGAGTCGAGCTTCCTGTGGTGCTCTGTTGCAAGAAGAAGAAGATAAGAGGGACTTGAGTTGTTCTACGTCAAGTTTAGATCGGAAAAGAAGGAGAAAAGGGAGGAGAACGAGCTTTGCGGTGCTCGCGTGCATTTCCTTGAGTCGAACCACGATTTAGATCGGAAAAGAAGGAGAAAATGGAGGAGAACGAGCTATGCGGTGCTCGCGTGCATTTCGTTGAGTCGAACCACGATCGAAGAAGGAAAGAGGAGGGATCTCGCGCGGTCGAATAGGGACTGAAGGCAAGAAGAAGAAGATGAGGAGCGGGCCTTCACATGTTTGAGCTTAGGGTAGTCGACCAAGTATAAAAGGGTAAAGATAAAGTTTCATAATTAATTATGTTAATTAATATAATATTATTGTGTGTGTGTGTGCGTGAGCTATTTGATTTAGTTTAAGTCTAAAAAATATATATAAATATAATTAATTAAATAGATATAATATTAACATTAATGGTTTATGAATTTAAATCAGGTATTGTAGTGGAAGATTGCGAGGGAAGGGGAAGAGTTGGCCAACCAAAAGATTTTAAGGGATTTTAACTTTTAGGGAGAGAAAAGCTTGTGATGCAAGCAAGTTAGGGAGTAGATCGATCTGAAAACCTATAAGGTCAAGGTTAAATCTTATGTTATTAATGAAATTAATGACACAATTAGCTAAATTAATTAGTGTTATTAAATTTTATTATTATTAAGAAGTGAGGAAGAAGGCCGACTAATCGTTTGGATTTGTGGAAGACATATACATTTAAAAAATAAGGTATGTTTTAAATTAAGGATTAATTTACTTAATTAAGAATTGATATTTAATAAATTATTAATGTTTAACTATAATTTAGGTTGAAGCACATTTAAGCCTAGAAGATCAGGAGTCGATGTGACAAGTAAGTTAAGCAATGTGAGTAATTATTTTTTTATATGTATTAAATTTAAATTTTATCAAATAAAAAATTTCTTTAATGCTTTAGATAATTATTTTAAGATTTTATGTATGTTGTAACTTAAGAATTAAAGGAAATGAATGGGAAAAAGAAAAATGATTATTTAATGTCTTTAAAAGGAGATAATTTAAACGAAATGAAATGAAAGTTAAAGGTTTAAGTCATACATGATTACACCCAGATAACACTGGTAGAGAATGAAATGTATATGTGCACGTTAAAGAAAATGGTAAAAGTGCGCCGTCAGGTGCAATTTGAGGTTAAATTTAGGTACAATTTTGAGAGTGTCTTCAGACGCATTTTTTATAGTGCATTCAGACACATTTTTTAGGATATCTTCTGATATGACGGTAATCTTGTCATGACTTAAAAAAATGTTAAAAACTGTAAATACTTAAAATAGAACAGGAATAGATAAATTTAAGGTTTTAATGAAATTGATTGCATTTTCTTCTGGTCATTTATGCATAACATATTATAGCATAAAAAATTTAATACATATTAAATTATAATTACTCACTAAGTTGTACTTACAGTTGTAAATAATGTTTTTTTCAAGAGAAAAAAGTTCTAGGTGATATTTCTAATAAGAAATATTTGGTTTACAAGAGGAGAATCACTGCTACTAATAAGTATTAGTTTATCATATGACTTTAATTTCTTTTATTATTTACTTCTGTTTAGAGACACTTTATATGTTAAACTGAGATGTTTTTCGATTATGATTAGGCTTCTAGATGGTTTAAATTTTATTGCATTTTGTGGATTAGTGACTCTTTTACATATATTGGAAGTTTCATAAATTTTTGAAAAGTAATATGAAATGTTAATACCGTCTGACCGCCGTTCTCACCTTAGTTAATTCCAAGTACCGGGTCGGGTCGTGACATGAATGGTGGCTGAGAATCTGCCAGATGGAAGGTCGATGATGGCTAGAAGGACACTGGATGAAACGTCAGCGCTAGAGGGCGGCAGCAAGTGTAGGAGGTGGTCAACGACGACTGAAGGGGCGCTGGAGGGGACCTGACGGATCGTCAACTGGCTGGAGGTGGCTAGGAGGTGCGAAAACAGTGGGAGGTGACGTAGGAAGGTCGGTGTGGCGATCTGGAAGGAGAGTGCGACCTGTCTATGCCGCTGAAGGGAACCTGAAGGGTTGGTCAGCCTGCTAGGTAGGCCGGGAGATGCGACAGCGATGGGAGGTGGCGTAGGAAGGAGTGGAGCGGAGATACACACCACCTTAGGCAAGAATAGCCCTAGCACCACTCGATGGAGTATACAACGCTCAAAGATGGAATGACGGGAAGGCACACCTGAAATTAGAAATCAACAAAACAAATTAGACCTAACAAAAGAACATGCATAAATGGGGGAGGAAGGGATACCACAAATGCAAGATCCCAGGAAAGGAAGCAGATGAAAAATGGAAGGGATTGCAATGTTTAGGCGAGGAGGCGAAAGAGTTGGGCACGAGGGGAGAGGAGCGAATTGGGCACGAGGGGAGAGGAGCGAATTGGGCACGGGAAGCAGAGGGGCTAAATTTAAATGAAATTGGACCGGTTTGGTCCAGCGGGAAGGCTGGACCGGCTTCCTGTTTCACCCAGCTCGATGGGCTCTAAGCAGCTTGCGTCAGCCGCAGACAAAGAATAAAGATTTTAAATGGTGATGGTTTTCTAATAGACGATGTTTTGAGCAGTAAGAGCTTGACTAAGATTGAATATCTATGTCACGATTTACTTTTAATAAAAGTTCAAAATGTAGTTGGAGTTGGAGCAAAGAACAATTTAGGTTGGAAATGAAGAGTGAAAGAGATCTTTAGGGAGCCTTTTTGACTTGGAAAAGATATGAAGACCAACTCTAAAATGATATGAGTATGAGTTTGGGTGCTCTTTGCCTCTTGGAAAAATCAAATTTTGATGTTTGAGATCAAATATTCATGCATCATCTGAACTATTGGTCTTTTAACATTTGGGCTCTTAGTTCATTGGTTTGNATTGGTCGTTTAACATTTGGGCTCCTAGTTCATTGGTTTGCGTGTGGAATGTGAACCGTTTTTACTTTTTATGATCTTTTTCTGTCATCGGAGTAGAGAAGGAGAAATGAAGGAGCATTAATAATTCATTGAAAGACGGGAAAAATGAAAATTAAATGGAAGTTTGTAGGACTCTTGAGCAGCACAGAAAAATTTTGCACCCAATGATAAAAAGTGTGGTATTGAGGTACTCATTGTGCACTTTTAATCACTAAAACATTTAAGAATAAGCACATGGATGGCGACATAAACATTCACACAAGCATATTGGATAACCAAACAATTAAACAAGAAATGCAACATTGTTATGGAGACAAAAAATTTAAGGAAGATTTACATGCATACCACTCAATTCTTATGTATTTACATATCTAACACCTATACTTCAATTTTTACATATACGTCACCTTATATATAAATGAAAAGATGTATTTTATTTTTTAAAAGCCAAATAGTGGTATTTTTATATGATATGAAAGATTTGGGTTGTATAAACTTAAAAAATTAAGTTTTGGTGTTAAATGTGTAAATGCAGAGAAATTTGGTGTTATGTATGTAAATGCCCCTAAATTTAAAATCTAGAATGCCCTCAGTAAACTGCAATGGCATTTCATATTTCAATTATCAATGCAGCTGACGCTACAGGTTTATATAAATTTATGATCGGATTGTCAAAATTTTTGATATCTTTGTGTTTTTTCACAGCAATGGGTTTCAGAAGCTGGATAAGATCAAGGAGCCTAATAGACAAAGCAAGCAGCTTGAGGAGCTCACTGCAAAAATGAGGGAGTGCAAGCGGTATGCATTCTGGTTTTGTCTAGCCCAACTTCTAGATTTTTGGTTGGGGAAATTTGCATGCATACCACACAATTTTTATGCATTTACATATCTAATACCTAAAGTTCGATGCTTACATTAATAACACTTAGGTCTTAAAAACCTATGCTTGAAAATTTGTATCTCACTTATAAAAAGTTCGTGAGTGGTATGTTTGATGTGTTATCAAAGATTCGAGTGTTATGTCTTTAAATATGAAAGTTTAGGTGTTAGATATGTAAAATATATGAATTATGTGGTATGTTTTTAAATGCCCCTTGTATTTATTAGGCTTTATTCTACAGTGCTCCTGCACCCTTGGATTAACTTATATCTCCAGTACAAACATGTTACCTGTTCTTAACCATTATGTGTTGGAAGATTTACATGCTCAATTCCTGTATTTACATATCCAACACCTAAACTTCAATTTTTACATACATATTATCTTACCTATGACTTTTTAAAAGTTAAAATGGTGCTATATTTGATGTGTTTTGAAAGATTTGAGTGGTATAAATGTAAAAAAGTAAACTTTAGTTGTTAAATATGTAAATTCATATGAATTGAGCAGTATAGTATATACACGGCATGTTCTGAAATTTTTTAAGGTGTAAATGTAATTTTTCGTGTACCAAACATAAGATGGCTTTTTTAACAGCCTAATAAAGGAATTTGATCGTGAAATTAAGGAAGCGGAGAATAACAATTCTCCTGAGATCAATAAGCAGCTCAATGACAGGAAGCAATCCATGGTTTGTCATCTACATGCTTGCACTTTTTTGTTTTATTCTCTTTTACATGTACTCATTTTTAACAAAAAATGTGCAGATCAAGGAGCTAAACTCATATGTAGCCCTCAGGAAGACGTAAGTAAAGGATTTTTGTTGTTTTTTTACTTTTTTTCTACGTGATGCAATATAATTTAACATTTTCATCTTTAATATATTACTTAGATCAACTTATAAAAAACGTAAGTTTTTCAAATAAGTAAGAGTAAACTCCATTACAAAAAAAAAGTAGAACTTTTCTTTCAAATATTTGGTTTCCACCTTGTCTAAATTATGATGATAAGCTTTCTTTTTCAGAATCATGTTGATAGCCAATTTGATAGAAGCCGAATGAGTTTCACAGAAATTAGGGCAAACAAATATTTTATTCAATAACACAATAAGACAACCCAAATAGATAAAAGATAAACACCTATAATTCGAGAGGTAAGCGATCTCTCCCAAACCCTATGTATAACACTTACTTTCGAGAGGTAGGTGATTTCTCTCAAACCCTAACCCTAAGATTCGAAGACAACAATCACACATATCAAACCCTAAACTTATGAAGCGCTATTTATACCCACAATAATAACTAATAAAAGATTAAATTTCCCTTAGGCTCATAAAAGAATAAATTGACCTTAAGCGCCAATCTAACATTACTGCATTCCTAAAAAGACAACTTCTTCGAGGTGAAAAAAAAAAGAAAATTATTGTTGGATTATGTCTCATGGCTCTCACACGACGTCATTATCTGACAATCATGTAGATCTAATCAAAAATTCATAGTGACCATGACTTCGAAATTCGGTCTTGTGCACATCCTTTGTTCACGTCTGAACCTATTGGTACTTTGACTTCAAATCAATTTTGGAGAATATCACAGGCGTAAACAACTTCTCCAGTAGCTTATCGATTACCGTAATCTCTGTCAACTTCTTATCAAGTGTCTCTTCCATGCGATGTAACTCGATCCAGAATTCCTACCTTACATCTTGAATTGTCCTCACTATGGCCTTGAGCTTTACCAACATCTTGCACAAATTGGGGTCATCGCAAGCACACCCATCTTGTCTTCCTCCTAAATACTTTGTAGTGTCAAAATTAGTTCTTTACCCTCTCCACTACTCTTCTCCACCCATCCCATTCCTATTATTACTCCTGAATTGTCTTCCGCCTGGAAGGCTACAACAAGAAAACGTACTAGTGTAGTTGGATGCATCCCTCCTTTGGGGTCTCAACCATTATGGTTCTCTTTTCTAGGATGAAATCCTTCGAATCGATCTTCTCTAACCTCAAATTGACGTCTATTGTCACTCGTTTCAGACCTCCCAATGTCTCATGCAATTACCTCCGAATGTTGTCACTCGAATCCACTCCTGACTCCTTCGTGGAATCCCACGTGCTTCCATTCGTTTCAGTCGTCTAAATGTCGCACCATTCCTTTCAAGTGCTTCTACTTGAGTCAGCTCATGATTCCTTTGCTCAATTTTGTGGCTCCCGATCTGGTTAGAACACTAACAATGCCATGATGCCACACAAGTCCTTACAATCGCATCCGCTTCTGATTCCTTGGCTTGGTCCTTTGGCTCCAACTCCACCTAAAGCACCAACAGTTCCCTAATGCAACACAATTCTTCAGATTGCCACCACTCGCATCTGCTCCTAACGCAGTCGCTCGGTATCGCGGCAGGATGAGGCGGTTTTGTGTGAAACATTATAACCTTCATCATTTTTTTCAGAGCCGTGAATCTCCCCTCCATGGGCCAGAACTGCGTCTCCAGGGACGAGAAATGCTCCTCCATTTCAAATCTGATTTAACTCACCTCTTTCTTCAATTTATCCTCCAAAGCATCTACTCTTTTGGCTGTCATTACTTCCAGGAAGATATTCAACTACGAAGGTAGGACTTTGTACGCTCATTGGCTTCTCAACTAGCTTGAGTCATTTCGTATTACACGGTTCGGTTCTTGTAAACCGCGATCCCACTGTTTGCTTCCTTGCTAGGTCGAATTAAGTTGTTGTATCAATTTGTAGGCGCAATCTTGTCGTTTGTACACCGTGATTTCCCCGTTAGGTTGAATTGAGCGATCTCGTCTTTTGTATGCCATGATACTATTTTTCGCTTGTTGGGTAGCTCTTATTGTAACTGTATCGCAAGTAAGTGATCTTGGATCACGCCGTCAATTCGCAGCTAAATCTTATCATGATCCTGCTGGGAAGCCTCCTGTATTTCAAGATTCGTCTTTCAGGCAACGATTCTTTGTAGAATTTCCGTACGCAGTGATTCTTCATGGAATTTCCGTATGCGAAATTTCTGTACGCAACGAAGTTGCTGATACCAATTTGACAGGAATCGGATTAATTTTCCATAGAAATTAGGGCAAACAATTTTTTTTTTCAATAACACAAAACAAAACAATCCAAATACATAAACGATAAACAACTACAATTTGAAAGGTAGGCGACTATCCCAAATTCTAACCCTAAGATTCAAAGATAGTAATCACACATATATATAACCCTAAAAATATTAAGCGTTTTTTATACTCTACAATAATAACTAGTAAAAGACTAAATTGCCCTTAGACGCACAAAATACTAAATTGACCTTAGGTGTCAGTCTAACACGGTTTTCAAAATCGGCCTGAAATTGATCGAATCAATAATTTGGAATTAGTTTGGGTTGACTCCGACCTAGAATTGGTTAATTAGCATCGGCTTGGCATTTTCTCTTTGTTAGGATTGAATTTTTTTTTTCTTTTGCATATTTATGTTCCCACTTTTTTTAGCTAAATTTTGTGCTGAGTTTTCCTCTTCGTACCACCCAATTCGTATGTATATGACACCTAAACTGTGCTTTTTTAAATTTCATATCACATCAAAAAGACCACTATTTTTACTTTTAAAAGTGACTGCATGCATTGGTAAGATGGCTTGTATGTAAAAATTGAAGTTTAGGTGTTAGATATATAACAAGTGGTATGTACATAAATCTTCAAAAAATTTTTGTATGATCAAAGCCTGGGGCTTAGAAACAAGGACCTGGATATGTTTATACGGAACATGCCACCAAGCCCCTAATCTTTTTTAAAATATATGGAATAAATTTCTTTTTACCAATTTGTACGTAAGGTTAAAATTTATTATCTTGTATAGTTTTTCGTTTAAATTTATTATCTTGTATAGTTTTTCGTTTAAATTTATTTTAGATACACTCTGAGACATATGATAATCTATTAATCCATTTAATATAATTAATGAAATTATTAAAAAATTAATTATCTAATACTATTAGAATTTTTGAATGCAGGTAGTTATTGTTACAAACTACATGCTACATTGCTTTCTTAGAATCACAGCTATATATTGTAAATTAAATATCTAAATTACAAGCACAATTAAAAAATATGGGAGCCTTACATGCATACCACTTAATTCCTGTGTATTAACACATCTAGCATCTAAACTACAATTTTTACAGACATACCAACTTATATATACATGAAAAGGTGTATTTCACTTTTTAAAAGTTAAAATGGTGGTGTTTTTATGTGATATGAAGGATTTGGATGGTATAAATGTAAAAGTATTGGTGTGAGATATGTAAATACCTAGGAATTAGGTGTTATGTATTTAAACGCCCCTAAAAATATTGCATTTATAAAGCCTGCTCCGAGCAGTATGCATGTAGTGTTAATAACACATTTTAATATTTCTTGGGACTCATGACAGTATTTTACCATAATATTGCCTCGTATCTTACAAATTATTTCTAATTTGAAAAAAAAAGGATGTAATATTAAAAAAAAATCAATTTTTCGTGAGAAAAATAACTAAAATTGAGCATTGAAACTGTTGAAACCGGCAACATTGAAATTCTCACAATGCTAAAACCAAAAATAAAAACCTTGGTAGGATGAGCGTCATTTTGTATCTAATGATTTATGTTTGTGGAAATTGCACAGATTTTTCTGCTTTTTTGCTGAACTACTTTGGATGCTTGAAAACACTACATCTCATGAATTTAATACCAAGGTTAACTCTAGTTGATGTGTAGTGTTTTATGTAAGCTAATATTTTTCTTCGTATTTAACTCAGGCACATTTGCTGACTCGAGTTCTTTTGCTTTTTCTCTCTATTCATAGTAATGAATAAATGACTGGATAATTATTTCTGGAAAATGTATAGTTGAAATAATAGTGCTGAACAAATGAAGTGAAGATTTGTTGGGATTTAGTAATTCTTTGTTGATTGATGAATAATCATAGTGGAACAAGATGCACATTCCCACATTATTCGGTTTGAAATGCTCCTTTTAAACAGAATGAATCCATGTTTGAAAATTATTTTATACATATCTATTTAAATAGCAATAAAAGCTGAAAATAGTCCTCCGACTATTAACAAGTATCCAATTTAGTCGCAGGGTTTTAGAATTTTCCATTTAGTCCTAAACTATTAAAAGTTGTTCCAAATTGTTCATAAATTATATTTCTCGTTAAATTTAACGGTGACTTACATGAATTGAAGGGTATTCCGTCTTTTATGTAATTATTTATAAATATATCCAACTTGAAAATTTGTATATGTTGTTTGGTTGGATTTAGGCTAAATCTTGCTTAAAACCTAATTAAATATTGCTCAAATACGATCAAAGGCAAACATCACAAAATATGAAATCCCATTTCTCCACCATTTTCTACTTTTAAATTCGATTAAATAATTTATTTTGCCACATATAATACATTTTTCTTCTTCCACGAATTACTTCTCTCTACAAACTTATAGTGTCGTATTTACCTGTCTGGAGTCACAGTTTCTTCAGGTCAAACAGACACACCTCTTTTTGCAATGAACGATGGTTGAGGGGGGGATGCACAAACGCTGGGATGGAGACAAAGACTTATCGTTGAAGCAAGCATCGCAGATGGAGATGGAGACGAAGATGGAGATGGAGACGAAGACAGAGACTTCTCCATCGAGTGGAGAAGCAGCGAATGTGTACTCGCCTTGAATTGCTTGCTCCATCGATGGTGAAATAGATGGAGAGAAGATGCGCTCGAATGGAAATGAATCTTTGTTGTCGATGAAAGCAACGTGGATGGAGACGGAGACTGCTCCGTTAAGTGGAGAAGAAGCGAATAAGTACACACCTTGAGTTGCTTGCTTCGTCGATGATGAAATAGAAGGGGATAGGCCACATGAGTGGAGGAGCAGCGAAGATTTAGGTTTAAGGTGATATTGTTTTGTCTATGAATCTTCCAGTGAGAACCGACGAACCCTTTGTGTGTTTAATTCTTGAATTTTGTAAATAGATGGAATTACCCTTCAAAATGTGAAAGGAGTAAAATTAAATGAAAATTTTATTTAGGACCAATTCAGAACAATTTTTAATAGTGGGGTACTAAATTGGAACATTTTAAAACTCGGTGACTAAATTGGATATTTCTTAATAGTCGGGGGTCTATTTTAGGCTTTTTCTCATTTAAATAATGTAGAGTACGAGTATGATTTCTCAGCTCATTGAACTATTTATCAGAAAGCGTTAACGAATGATGTTAGTGTATAATGCTCAAAATGAATTGAGGAGGGGCTAAGGGGGGAGAGCAATATCTAATTTTTACTTGATTTTTTTGTGTTTTATATGAGGCTTTAATTGTGGCAATTCAGGTATATGAGTAACCTCGGCAATAAAAGGATAGAGCTATTTGATTTGGGCGGTGGAAGCAATGATCCTGCGGCTGAGGAAAATGTTCAACTTGCATCAAGTGAGAGACGAAATCCACTTATTGTTCATGTTTTTCTGCCTATACGTTTGAATTACTTGTTTTCCTTATAAAGCTTGTGATATCTTCATTAAAAAAAGGAAAAATTACATTTGTAGCATACAATTCTTATGCATTTACGTATCTCGCACCTAAACTTTCATAAAAAACACACACAGGAGTTTCGTGCTTCATACATATGCATGAAAAGGTGTGTTTGACTTTTAAAAAAGTGGCAATAATGTTATTTTTGATGTGATATTAAATATTTGAGTGTTATGTCTATAAGTATGAAAGTTTAGGTGTGAGACACATAAATACACAAGGGGTTAAAGCTTTGCTAACGTATTTTTACAGGTTATATTAAAATTTTGGTATATGTGTGAGCTTTGCTAATTCTAGTTGATATGAATTTTGAATCTCTAATCAATTGGGTTAAAGCATGTCTGGCTAAATAATCTCTGCTTCATTTGCTCGCTCGAAAAATGATGGAATTTTTAGATGCTCTACTTAATGATTGAACCTTGATGTAGCCTTCTTTCATATAATGAAGAAAATAAAACTATTATGGTGCACTACGAGATTTTTAATCATCAAGGAGCAAGCAGATGAGATGGAATCGTATTTTATTAGAAAAAAATGTCAAGTATGAAGATATACAGTCATCTAATACACTATGTTCGTGTAATTAATGGCTTTATCTGTCTTACAAAAAAGCTGTCAAGTTATTTTCCTAAACTTGGCAAAGCTTGCTATATCATTTTATACTCAACCTATCATGTGTATTAATTGATATACTGAATGTTATCATTTAGTGGTATTAGTTTGAAGTTTCAGATAGTTAAATATGTGGTTGACTAATAGAAGTTGGATAATACAAATTACTTGAATGTGTCAACTTGTAATTCTAGCTGAACTCTTGCATTAATAATTTCATAAGAACCTAACTTGGGTAAAAAGCATTATAATGATGTTCGGCTAGAAAGGCTTTTGGGTCGATTTCACTGGAGAAAGTTTTTTCCAGGTTTGTTTAGTGGTTTTGAACACTGGCGAAAATATGGATCTCCTTGAAAGTTTTGAAGTGCATATGGAATGAATTCCTTGAGAGTTTGTGTGCTTAATAGATCTTTTTGGTCTGTGTAGAATAGTGAATTCGACTTAGTGTATTTAATTCCTTGGGTTTTGACATTACCGAAGAATATAATAGGGGCATAAATGAAGGCCTATAATCAAGCCGAGTCAAGTTAAGTTTGTCATGGATTTGATTGGACTTGCTCATATTATAGATTGTTTATGTTCAGCTCATGCTCGAGCTGTGCTTGTACACGTACTTGACTTGTTTAAAGTTTTTAATAATCACATTGATTTATTTGACCTATTTATATTAATTAAATGGATACTTCAACGAGTTAATAGATAAGCTAAAAAATTGAATAAGAACTTAACTTTTCATATGAAGTTATTAATAAATGATTTTACAAATCTAAACAAAGAAAAGTAAATAATTAATTACATTAATTAAGATAATATATAAGGTACAAGTGAGCTTTCTGCTAGCAAATAATATGAATAAGTAATAATAAACTTGATCCTTGAAATGAAGAAATAATAAGGAATTGCATTAATTTAATATGTGTATTGATATTTAATTGTAATATATTATTATCAAATATATAATTAAATAACATTTAGTTAATCAATTTTTATTTAAATAATATATCATATATGATATGATTAATAGAGCTTACTATAGAGCATTTAACAAGTTATTTATTGAACAACAAATAAATTTGTTTGTGAACATAAATAAATGTGTATGATTGTATTTAAGTTTTGATCATTATAACTTTCTAGTTTTTAATAAATTTAAAAAATGTTAAAATTTTTTATTTCAATATTTGAACAAGCTTGATTGAGTATTAATCAAGCCATGTTTGAATTAATCATTAAGTGCATTGGCTCATTTACAGCCTTAGGCATAACGAACATTTTAAAGAACGATATATAAATGAATGCAATTTAGAAAATGATAAACTGTGCGACCATGCATTTGCCATACTCGGTAATTGAGCGATTGTGTAGAGATTGGGATAGTCTCACCACAAATTTTCTTGGTGATTCATATCTGCTAAAGATAGATTAAGGAGGTGAACTTAATGGAGAAAAAACGAAAGAGGATTTCTAACAATGTCATAATCCATCAAACACATTCGATATGAATTCACCCTAAGATGCAGTAAACCTTAAGGTGTAGAGGAAATGCTAATATATTAGGGAAATTTATAGACTTAGCACACAATTCTTATTTATTTACATATCTCACACCTTAACTTCCATATTTACATACATAGCACTTTGGTGTTTTAAACCTATGGATGAAACGCCTTTTTTACTTTTAATTAGTGGTAATGGTGATATTAAAGATTTGGGTGCCATGTAAATATGAAAGTTTAGGTGTGAGATATGTAGATACTTAAGAATTGTGTGCTATGTATGTAGATGCTCCAATATATTAATACAAGTTTTTTTTCCCCTCAAATTTACACATGTCAAAAATGCCACCGAGTTTTGGTAGGATTTTTTTTAAAAGATCTACTTATCTGCTAATTCGCAAAGCATGCCTGGTATTTGGTTAATTCAGGTTTCTATTTCATTCTACATGCAGCGTATCAAGTATCATTCTTCAAAATATATGCATGCTTGCTGTGCCACTCTGTGCTTCCGTTCGAGATATTTTGCCTCACCGTCATACATTAACATAAATTACCAGTGGGGTGGAATATATTAAAGTTTCTATTTTTATATAGTCGCATGAAAAACTTCAAAAAAAATTTTTTTTTCTACTGGTATGTAGTCCCACCCATAAAATGAGAATTATAGACAGACTATTCAGTTACTAAACCTTAAAAAAAGGAAAATTTACATCCAAGCCACTTCATTCTTATGTGTTTACATATATGACACACAAACTTCACTTTTTACTTATATGCCGCCTTTTCTTTGCATGAAAAGGTTTGTTTCACTTTTTAGAATTTAAAAAAGTAGTATTTTTTATGGGATGTGAAAGATCTCGGCGGTACAAATGTAAAAGAGCAATGTTTAGGCGTTAGTTATGAAAACACATAGGAATTAGGTGTATTTAAATGCATCCTAGAGTCCCGTAGAAGTCATTTTGATAGCTGGTTTTATTCAACTTCATATTCTTAGCTGAAGTGGGTGCTTCTTCTTGTAAACTAAGAGGTTTTATTGCCCCATATTTAATAAAATGTTTTAGGTTGGAAGCTACACTATTAAAGAACTGAAATTTAGAATTGGTATCCATTGATTTTTTTTTATTATTTAAACCTGGTTTCAACTGCTTTTTGAATATTTTTCCCAAATAAAATGCATAAATTGCTTGATGTTCAGCTATGACAAATCAAGAGCTAATATATGCTGGCCAGAAGACAATGGAAGAAACCGATCAGGCGATCGAGCGGTCGAAAGCGGTACTTAATATATTTCGAATATCCTTTTTGCTTTTTTTTTTGTTCCACCATTTTTGTAAGATTTACATGCATACCACTCAATTCTTATATATTTACATTTCTAACATCTAGACTCCAATTTTCATGTACATTCCACCTTACTTATGCATGAAAAGGTGTATATTATTTTTTAGAAGTTAAAATAGTGGTATTTTTTATGTGATATGAAAGAGTTGGTTGTTATAAATGTAAAAACTAAACTTTAGGTGTAGATATATAAATAATGGGTGGTATGTATATAAATGTCTCTTTTTTTACTTGGAAATCTTTTGGTAGGTTGTGGAGCAAACAATCGAAGTGGGAACACAGACAGCTACAAATTTGAAGGGCCAAGTAAGTAGGCTTTAAAAAGCTTCTAATTTTCTGAGGTAGCTGATGGATCTGGTGGCGTATATAATTAAGGAGTTCTGTTGGGCCCCATTGTCATTTCTGGGCGTTGCCTCTTTATTATGTAGACCGAGCAAATGGGCCGCATTGTGAACGATCTTGATACAGTCCAGTTTACCATAAAGAAGGCGACTCAACTTGTGAAAGAAATTGGCAGGCAGGTTGTTCCATAGGCCTCTAATCTTAATATTCAATTTGCAATTTTAAAACATTTCCTTTTTTTGTCCTGACTTATAAATATTTGTTTCTTACAGGTTGCAACAGATAGATGCATCATGCTTTTCTTGTTCCTGATTGTCTGTGGTGTAATTGCAATCATTGTTGTCAAGGTACTCTATTTCATTTTTTTCCCGCAATTGCAGACTCCGAAATAGAACTTTGGGGCAATAACATAGCACACAATTCTTATGTTTACATATCTCACCCCTCAGCTGTTATATGTATACATATATTTATACACATAACACTCAAATCTTTAATATATATAAATAATAACACTATTATCACTTTTTAAAAGTCAAATCCATATTTTTCATGCACATGTTTAAAGCACCAAAGTACTATGTACCTAAATATGAAAGTTTAGGTGTGAGATATTTAAATACATAAGAATTGTATGCTAGGTATGTAAATTTTTCTAGAACTTTTCATTTTAATGCATGTATTCCATTATCTGTTTTAGCAACTTGTGCAGCGCATTAGAGCTCAAATCCGTCTATGGAAATATAGGAGGTCCGTCTTTTGAAATATTGGAGGATCGGTCTGCCTATTAATTGGAGTTAATTTGGGAAAATCATTTATTAGTTTTATTCTCTTCCTATTTATTTATTTCAGAATTATTTCCATTCCATGGTTAGGCTAGATATATTTGGTAAGATTGTAAATTAAGAGGGATTGGCTTACCTATATATGTAACTTTAGGATTGAAGATTGAATAATAAGAATTCTGAGAATTCAAGTTTTTCTTATTGGTATCAGAGATTGGAAACAAATCCTAGCCCCCTCCAACAGCCATCGGAATCCTTCAGTTGCCTGCAAGCCGTCCCTTCAGCCGGAATCCTCCCTGCTGCAGGCCCTTCCATGCATTCGAAATCCTCCTTTTGTTGCAGGCCCTCCTGAGTTGGCTTCTTGCAGGCTTCTAATATCCTATAGGGTTCCCTCTGGCTTCTCCTCTCCACTGTCCAACCTTCCCTGCAGGCTTCCTCTCTCCACTGTCCAACCTTCCCGTCAACAACCCATCTGCTACTTTCCCGAGCAAGCAGTAGCCAGCAAAGCCGTTGGACTCCTATCCTGCAGCAAAGGCTACCTGGAAACTTGGAGCTAGCAGCAGCCAGGATTCTTTCCAGTCTTAAACTTGCATAGGTTTTATAACCAAGTACGATATGAAGACGTCTAGTTCTGCTTCAGAGCTTATTTCTGAATCAGAGACCAAGAATGTTGTCCAAACTCCTCCTGAACTCTCTTCACAAATCATAAACTCAATGGTCGTAACTTTCTTCAATGGTCTCAATTCGTGTTTATATACACTTTTGAAAGAGAAAAAGAGGAACATCTGACAGGAGAGGGTGCAGTCCCTGAGTTCATTGATCCTAACCAAATCAAATGGAATATTAAAGATCATATAGTTATGTTTTGGTTGGTCAACTTAATTACTATTGAAGTAAGAGCTCTACAAAATAGCTAACGAAATCTAGGACGTTGTAAGAGAAACTTATTCTAGCATTGAGGATGCTGCAGAGTTGTTTGTGATTAAAGCCAAATTACATGATCTTCATCAAGGAGAGCTAAACATCGCCCAATATTTCAAGACCCTGACAAAGTATTGACTTCAATTGGATATTAGGGACATAAGTGTGGAGCTGTGCGTATGATGTTGTGATGTATAAAACCATTATCGAGAAAAAGGGAACTATCGAATTCCTAGTGGGACTAACCAAGGAATTGGATGTGAGAGGGAGGATCATGGGATTAAAACCTCTTCCTTCTACCTTTGAAGTTTTTGCTGAAGTTAGAAGAGAAGAGAGAAAAAAAAAAAAAAACTTGTGACAATTGAAAATTGTTCACCAAGTGTTAGAAGTTCAGTTTTGTACCCTTACAATTTTTTTCATGACTCAAAGTTCAAGAAGAATTGGCCCACATGTGACTACTGCAAAATAATTGGGCATTTCAAAGACAATGTTGGAAACCCTATGGGAAACCGACAGATTGGAAACCTATGAAGCTTTTGCTTAAGTTAGAAGAGAAGAGAGTAGGAAAAAACTTATGATAATTAAAAATGGTAGTTCACCAAGTGTTGAAAGATCAACTTTGTGCCCTCATAATTATTTTCATGACTCAAAGTTCAAGAAGAATCGTCCCATATTTGACTATTGAAAAAAAATTGACACCTCAAAGACAAATGTTGGAAACTCCATGGGAAACCGATAGATTGGAAACATGGACAAGAAAGGAAAGATTAAGAAAGAAAGGCTAATACCGTTACTACATTTGAAGTGTCAGGGGACATATTCACCAATAAACAACTTGAAATGCTTAAAAAATTCTGTGGGGGTAATTCTGAACAACACACCAGCCTCGTGTCACACCAATGTATATCATTCTCCCATCTTGCCAGCAATTTTAACCCAAAACTTGACGTAAGATACAATTTTACTAACGACTTAAACAATGTTACAATGAAGACTTGAAGAAACGAACAACACACAAAGCAAAAGCGTGAAATAAATGATTAAAAATAAAGACTCGACAAAATGAGACACAACAAGCTGACGAGAAGGATATTCAGAGAGACAGTGCTAGATCGGTGGTTGCAGTAAAGACGAGAGATGTCGGATGACTGTGGAAGAAGTAGGACAACAAGCCAGCGATCGTCAAGGCGCCGAACCGCAGCTGAAAGGAGCAGCTAGGGCTGCGGTAGGGAGAGGCTGGAAGGGGCAGCAGATAGTACAGCCTGCAGGGAAGCTACTGGAAGACGACGTGATGGTTGCGACCTTCAGGGGAGCTGCAGGGAAGAGCTGGAGCAGTTGGAGTTGTGCGGCCTGCAAGGGAACTGTAGGAAAGGAGATTGCAGGTGGCTGTGGCCTGTAGGGAGATGCAGGAAAGGAGACTGTAGGTAGCTTATAGGAAGAGGTGGTGGCCTGTGGTAGCCTGGTGGAAGAGGTGGTGGCCTGCTGGTGGTTGAAGGGTTGGCAGTTTATAGGAAGAGTATGGGACAACGACGGCTCACTATAGGGCTGGGGAGCGGGTGGGCAACAACGAGAAGGGTGGAAGGATAGATAAATATCTCGACGAGGTCGAGGTACAGTCGGAGCACCACCTCGACCTCGTGGAGACGATCACCACCTCGGACAAGGGACAACCGAAGCACTGCTCCGACGTCAGCTACAACCCACAAAGGGAAAAATACCAAGCCGAAAACCTAAATTTAGATATAAAAAACAACACCCCTAAATTTTAGCACATCATTGTATATTTATAATGGCGCTGAGACGTTATTTTAGATAATATTTAAAATAAGGATGAAGAATCAAATCAAGATTTCATATTTAGGAAAGAGGAATAAAATATTCAGAAATTCTGATTTAGAAATTCAGTTTAGGAAATGGATTATAATGGAAATTTAAATTTTGAAAAGAGGTACAAAAATATTTAGAAATTTTAATTTGGAAAGACTTTTATTAGGAAGTTGCTAAGAAGGAAAGAGAGGAAGGGGAGAGAAGTGAAAGAAAGGAGCGGCAGCCCCCTCCCTTTGAGGACTAGTCAGTCCTTCATCGGCCCCGCGTTAGTCTCACGGGTTTGGGGGAGCTTCGATGTCATAGGTCGAAGCTTCCGTGTTGTTGTTAGCCACCCTTGGATCCCACTGGCTACTGCATCGTCTGCCAAAGCATTTGAGGAGCTCTTCCCACTTGCGAGCATACCTCTCTATCGATTCGTGTTGGTTTATCATAATTTGAGTCGGAGGTATTACACCACATTGGTGCTCTTGAGCCAAATTCAAACAAATAAATTTCTTATATGCTTCTCAGCTATGGAAAGTTAGGCCTCAGTGAGGTTGATTTGCAAGAGTTTGGTTGATAGGTGATTTTTATTATCATCCTGGTCTTCCCTCTAACTCTTGAAGTTTTGGAGAACTGGCATCTTCTGTTGTGTTCCAATAACAAGTGTCTTACACTGGCCTTTCGTCTCACACTGGTGGTATGGGTTGGAAGTGTGGCCGCCTGTGATGCTATCAATTGGTTGTTATTAAGACCATCCACTTAACTTTTAAATTTTGACATCTTCTGGTCTGCATGATTTTTATGCTCAATAAAAAGTTCTCCATCTTCTAGGAGAGCAGGAACCACAATTTCATTAAAATTTGCATGTTTCTTTTGATCATATTGAGGAAAGACATTGGATGTATCTACGAACATGGGAGTTCCACGGAGGAGATGAAATTTTTCGTTCAGACTGTTCTTCAGTGTCTGCGGTGTCTTTACCCAACTTTTCAATGAAGCTTTGCTCGGTGAAGTAGATCACTTTCTGGTTGTGCATTCTACTTCAACTTGTTCAAATCCGTGGCACTTGCAACATTTTCTAGCTGTGACAGACTTGCGGATTGGTTTTATTTGATAATAGCAAGGGGGTCACTTGGTGATGCAGTCTCTCCACTTCAGAAGCTAAAGTCTGCAATTTTTGCGGCAATAAGTAGGTAGGAACTAGCGTTGTATTATACGCTTCATCTTCATTTTTTTCCGTTCTTTTCTTCAACCTTTCAGATCACTGTTGAGGGTAACCTCCCACTGAATTTCCTCTTCAATATTTCATTCTGGGTTGGCTCAGGCATTTATCTCCTTGGCGGCATGTTTAACGTTTTGAGATCTGTGGAAGGAAAGAAAATAAGAACAATAAAAGAAGAAAAAAATAAACGAAAGAAAAAAAAAATATTTTGGTGTGGTGGATTGGATAGGGGCGGATGCTAGAAACCCTAGGATAGGACTGGGGTTGTGTTAGCTCCAATACTAAATGATACCAGACTTTACCCAAACCACGATGTAAGACACAATTTTACTAATGACTTAAACAAGGAAAGATAACACACAAATAAAGTCTCGACAAAAAGAGACACAACAAGCTGACGAGGAGGAATTCCTGAGAGATGGTGCTTGATCGGTGGTTGCAGTGAAGACCGAAGAGATGCCGGACGGCTATGGAAGTAGGAAAACAAGCCAACGATTGTCAAGGCGTGGAACCACAACTGAAAGGAGAAGCTAGGGTTGCGGTAGGGAGGGGCCAGAAGATGGTATATTCTGCAGGAAAGCTGCATGAAGACGATGTAATGGTTGCGACCTGCAGGAGAGTTGTAAGGAAGAGATGGAAGAAACAGTTGGAGGTGCAGCCTACAGAGGAGTTGGAGAAAAGGAGACTACAGGTGGTTGAAGGGTTGACGTGGCTGCGGCCTGCAGGGTAGATGCAGGAAAGGAGAATGCAGGTGGCTGAAGGGCTGCAACAGTCTGATGGAAGAGGAGGGGCGGTGGCCTGCTGGTCGCTGNGGAGGGGCGGTGGCCTGCTGGTCGCTGAAGTGTTGTGGCAGCCTATAGGAAGAGTACGGGGCAGCTGCAGCCTACTGTAAGGCTGGGAGCGGGTGGACACATCGAGAAGGGTGGAATGATGGATAAATATCTCAACGGGGTCGAGCTACAGCTGGAGCACCACCTAGACCAATGGAGACGATCACCACCTCGGACGAGGGACAGTAGGAGCACTGCCTTGACGTTAGATACAACCCCCAAGGAGAAAACTATCATGCCTAAAACCTGAATTCATATATAAAAAACAAGACCCTTAACTCTAAGTACATCATTCTATATTTATAGTAAGGCTGGGATTTTATTTTAGATAATATTTAAAATAAGAAAGAAAAATCAATTCAGAATTTCAAATTTTAGAAAGAGGAATAACATTTTCAGAAATTCTGATTTGGTATTCAGTTTAGGAAAGGGATTATAATGAAAATTCAGATTTAGGAAAGAGTAATAAAAATATTCATAAATTCTGATTCAAAAATATTTATGTTAGGAAGGTGCTAAGAAGAAAAGACAGGAAAGGGAGAGAAGCGAAAGGGAGGAACAGCAACCCCCCNGTTGAAACCAGATTTAAATAATAAAAAAAAATCAATGGATACCATTTCTAAATTTCAGTTCTTTAATAGTGTAGCTTCAAACCTAAAACATTTTATTAAATATGGGTCAATAAAACCTCTTAGTTTACAAGAAGAAGCACCCACTTCAGCTAAGAATATGAAGTTGAATAAAACCAGCTATCAAAATGACTTCTACGGGACTCTAGGATGCATTTAAATACACCTAATTCCTATGTGTTTTCATAACTAACGCCTAAACATTGCTCTTTTACATTTGTACCGCCGAGATTTTTCACATCCCATAAAAATTACTACCTTTTTAACTTCTAAAAAGTGAAACAAACTTTTTCATGCAAAGAAAAGGCGGCATATAAGTAAAAATTGAAGTTTGTGTGTTATATATGTAAACACATAAGAATGAAGTGGCTTGGATGTAAATCTTCCTTTTTTTTAANATACTACTTTTTTAACTTCTAAAAAGTGAAACAAACCTTTTCATGCAAAGAGAAGGCGGCATATAAGTAAAAAGTGAAGTTTGTGTGTTATATATGTAAACACATAAGAATGAAGTGGCTTGGATGTAAATCTTCCTTTTTTTTAAGGTTTAGTAACTGAATAGTCTGTCTATAATTCTCATTTTATGGGTGGGACTATATACCGGTAGAAAAAAAATTTTTTTTGAAGTTTTTCATGCGACTATATAAAAATAGAAACTTTAATATATTCCACCCCACTGGTAATTTATGTTAATGTATGACGGTGAGGCAAAATATCTCGAACGGAAGCACAAAGTGGCACAGCAAGCATGCATATATTTTGAAGAATGATACTTGATACGCTGCATGTAGAATGAAATAGAAACNAGTATAAAAAAAAAATTTTTTTTTGAAGTTTTTCATGCGACTATATAAAAATAGAAACTTTAATATATTCCACCCCACTGGTAATTTATGTTAATGTATAACAGCAAGGAAAAATATCTCGAACGAAAGCACAGAGTGGCACAGCAAGCATGCATATATTTTGAAGAATGATACTTGATACGCTGCATGTAGAATGAAATAGAAACNTTTTTTTTAAGGTTTAGTAACTGAATAGTCTGTCTATAATTCTCATTTTATGGGTGGGACTATATACCAGTAGAAAAAAAAATTTTTTTTGAAGTTTTTCATGCGACTATATAAAAATAGAAACTTTAATATATTCCACCCCACTGGTAATTTATGTTAAATTTATCTCGAACGAAAGCACAGAGTGGCACAGCAAGCATGCATATATTTTGAAGAATGATACTTTATACGCTGCATGTAGAATGAAATAGAAACCTGAATTAACCAAATACCAGGCATGCTTTGCGAATTAGCAGATAAGTAGATCTTTTAAAAAAAATCCTATCAAAACTCGGTGGCATTTTTGACATGTGTAAATTTGAGGGGAAAAAAAACTTGTATTAATATATTGGAGCATCTACATACATAGCACACAATTCTTAAGTATCTACATATCTCACACCTAAACTTTCATATTTACATGGCACCCAAATCTTTAATATCACCATTACCGCTAATTAAAAGTAAAAAAAACGTTTCATCCATAGGTTTAAAACACCAAAGTGCTATGTATGTAAATATGGAAGTTAAGGTGTGAGATATGTAAATAAATAAGAATTGTGTGCTAAGTATGTAAATTTCCCTAATATATTAGCAGTTCCTCTACACCTTAAGGTTTACTCCATCTTAGGGTGAATTCATATCTAATGTGTTTGATGGATTATGACATGGTTAGAAATCCTCTTTCGGTTTTTCTCCATTAAGTTCACCTCATTAATCTTTCTTTAGCAGATATGAATCACCAAGAAAATTTGTGGTGAGACTATCCCAATCTCTACACAATTGCTCAATTACCGAGTATGGCAAATGCATGGTCGCACAGTTTATCATCTTCTAAATTGGATTCATTTATATATCGTTTTTTATAATGTTAGTTATGCCTAAGGCTGTAAATGAGCCAATGCACTTAATGATTAACTCAAACTCGGCTTGATCAATACTTGATCAAGTTTGTTCAAATATTGAAATAACAAATTTTAACATTTTTTAAATTTATTTAAAACTCGAAAGTTATAATGATCAAAACTTAAATAAAATCATACACATTTATTTATGTTTACAAACAAATTTATTTGTTGTTCAATAAATAACTTGTTTAATGCTCTATAGTAAGCTCTATTAATCATATCATATATGATATATTATTAAATAAAAATTGATTAACTAAATGTTATTTAATTATATATTTGATAATAATATATTACAATTAAATATCAATACACATATTAAATTAATGCAATTCCTTATTATTTCTTCATTTCAAGGATCAAGTTTATTATTACTTATTCATATTATTTGCTAGCAGAAAGCTCACTTGCACCTTATATATTATCTTAATTAATGTAACTAATTATTTACTTTTCTTTGTTTAGATTTGTAAAATCATTTATTAATAACTTCATATGAATAGTTAAGTTCTTATTCAATTTTTTAGCTTATCTATTAACTCGTTGAAGTATCCATTTAATTAATATAAATAGGTCAAATAAATCAAATGTGATTATTAAAAACTTTAAACAAGCCAAGTACGTGTAAAAGCACAGCTCGAGCATGAGCCAAACATAAACAATCTATATAATATGAGCAAGTCCAATCAAATTCATGACAAACTTAACTTGACTCGGCTCGATTATAGGCCTTCATTTATGCCCCTATTATATTCTTCGGTAATGTCAAAACCCAAGGACTTAAATACACTAAGTCAAATTCACTATTCTACACAGACCAAAAAGATCTATTAAGCACACAAACTCTCAAGGAATTCATTCCATATGCACTTCAAAACTTTCAAGGAGATCCATATTTTCTCCAGTGTTCAAAACCACAAAACAAACCTGGAAAAAACATTCTCCAGTGAAATAGACCCAAAAGACTTTCTAGCCGAACATCATTATATTGCTTTTTACCCAAGTTAGGTTCTTATGAAATTATTAATGCAAGTGTTCAGCTAGAATTTCAAGTTGACACATTCAAGTAATTTGTATTATCCAACTTCTATTAGTCAACCACATATTTAACTATCTGAAACTTCAAACTAATACCACTAAATGATAACATTAAGTATATCAATTAATACACATGACAGGTTGAGTATAAAATGATATAGCAAGCTTTGCCAAGTTTAGGACAATAACTTGACAACTTTTTTGAAAGACAGATAATGCGATTAATTACACGAACATAGTGTATCAGATGTCTGTATATCTTTATACTTGACATTTTTTTCTAATAAAATATTATTCCTTCTCATCTGCTTGCTCCTTGATGATTAAAAATCTCGTAGTGCACCATAATAGTTTTATATTCTTCATTATATGAAAGAAAGCTACATCAAAGTTCAATCATTAAGTAGAGCATCTAAAAATTCCATCATTTTTTGAGCGAGCAAATGAAGCAGAGATTATTTAACCAGACATGCTTTAACCCAGTTGATTAGAGATTCAAAATTCATATCAACTAGAATTAGCAAAGCTCACACATAACAAAATTTTAATATAACCTGTGAAAATACGTTAGCAAAGCTTTAACCCCTTATGTATTTATGTGTCTCACACCTAAACTTTCATACTTATAGACATAACACTCAAATATTTAATATCACATCAAAAATAACATTATTGCCACTTTTTTAAAAGTCAAACACACCTTTTCATGCATATGTATGAAGCACGAAACTCCTGTGTGTGTTTTTTATGAAAGTTTAGGTGTGAGATACGTAAATGCATAAGAATTGTATGCTACAAATGTAAATTTTCCCTTTTTTAATGAAGATATCACAAGCTTTACAAGGAAAACAAGTAATTCAAACGTATAGGCAGACAAACATGAATAATAAGTGGATTTCGTCTCTCACTTGATGCAAGTTGAACATTTTCCTCAGCCGCAGGATCATTGCTTCCACCGCCCAAATCAAATAGCTCTATCCTTTTATTGCCGAGGTTACTCATATACCTGAATTGCCACAATTAAAGCCTCATATAAAACACAAAAAATCAAGTAAAAAATTAGATATTCTCCCCCCCCTAGCCCCTCCTCAATTCATTTTGAGCATTATACACTAACATCATTCGTTAACGCTTTCTGATAAATAGTTCAATGAGTTGAGAAATCATACTCGTACTCTACATTATTTAAATGAGAAAAAGCCTAAAATAAACCCCTGACTATTAAGAAGTATCCAATTTAGTCACCGAGTTTTAAAATGTTTCAATTTAGTATCCGACTATTAAAAATTGTTCTGAATTTGTCCTAAATAAAATTTTTATTTAATTTTACTACTTTCACATTTTGAAGGGTAATTTCATCTATTTAAAAAATTCACGAATTAAACACACAAAGGGCTCGTCGGTTCTCACTGGAAGATTCATAGACAAAACAATCTCACCTTAAACCTAAATCTTCGCTGCTCCTCCACTCATGTGGCCTATCCCCTTCTATTTCACCATCAACGAAGCAAGCAACTCAAGGTGTGTACTTATTCGCTTCTTCTCCACTTAACGGAGTAGTCTCCGTCTCCATCTACGTTGCTTTCGTCGACAACAAAGATTCATCTCCATTCGAGCGCGGCTTCTCTCCATCTATTTCACCATTGATGGAGTAAGCAATTCAAGGTGAGTACTCATTCACTGCTTCTCCACTCGATGGAGAAGTCTCTGTCTTCGTCTCCATCTCCATCTGCGATGCTTGCATCGACGATAAGTCTTTGTCTCCATCCCAGCGTTTGTGCATCCCCCCCTCAACCATCGTTCATTGCAAAAAGAGGTGGCTTTGACCTGTGTCTGTTTGACCTAGAGAAACTGCGACTCCAGTCAGGTAAATACGACACTATAAGTTTGCAGAGAGGAGTAATTCGTGGAAGAAGAAAAATGTATTATATTTGGCAAAATAAATTATTTAATCGAATTTAAAAGTAGAAAATGGTGGAGAAATGAAATTTCATATTCAGTGATGTCTGCCTTTGATCGTATTTGAGCAATATTTAATTAGGTTTTAAGCAAGATTTAGCTTAAATCCAGCCAAACAACATATACAAATTTTTAAGTTGGATATATTTATAAATAATTACATAAAAGACGGAATACCCTTCAATTCATGTAAGTCACTTTTAAATTTAACGAGAAATATAATTTATGACCAATTTGGAATAACTTTTAATAGTTTAGGACTAAATGGAAAATTTTAAAACTCTGCAACTAAATTGGATACTTGTTACTAGTCGGACTATTTTAGGCTTTTACTGCTATTTAAATAGATATGTATAAAATAATTTTCAAACATGGATTCAATCTGTTTAAAAGGAGCATTTCAAGCCGAATAATGTGGGTATGTGCATCTTATTCCACTATGATTATTCATCAATCAACAAAGAATTACGAAATCCCAACAAATCTTCATTTCATTTGTTCAACACTATTAATTCAACTATACATTTTCCAGAAATCATTATCCAGTCATTTATTCATTACTACAAATAGAGAGAGAAAGCAAAAGAACTCGAGTCAGCAAATGTGCCTGAGTTAAATACGAAGGAAAATATTAGCTTACATAAAACACTACACATCAACTAGAGTTAACCTTGGTATTAAATTCATGAGATGTAGTGTTTTCAAGCATCCAAAGTAGTTCAGAATAAAAGCAGAGAAATCTTTGCAATTTCCACAAACATAAATCATTAGATACAAAATGACGCTCATCCTACCAAGGTTTTTATTTTTGGTTTTAGCATTGTGAGAATTTCAATGTTGCCGGTTTCAACAGTTTCAATGCTCAATTTTAGTTATTTTTCTCACGAAAAATTGAATTTTTTTGAATATTACATCCTTTTTTTTTCAAATTAGAAATAATTTGTAAGATACGAGGCAATATTATGGTAAAATACTGTCATGAGTCCCAAGAAATATAAAAATGTGTTATTAACACTACATGCATACGGCTCGGAGCTGGCTTTATAAATGCAATATTTTTAGGGGCGCTAAACGGCGCTTACATACATAACACCTAATTCCTAGGTATTTACATATCTCACACCAATACTTTTACATTTATACCACCCAAATTCTTCATATCACATAAAAAATACCACCATTTTAACTTTTAAAAAGTGAAATTCACCTTTTCATGTATATGTAAGTGGTAAGGCTGTAAAAATCGTAGTTTAGATGCTAGATGTGCTAATACACAGGAATTACGTGGTATGCATGTAAAACTCCCATATTTTTTAATTGTGCTTGTATTTTAGATATTTAATGTATAATATATAGCTGTGATTCTAAGAAAGCAATGTAGCATGTAGTTTGTAACAATAACTACCTGCATTCAAAAATTCTAATAGTATTAGATAATTAATTTTTTAATAATTTCATTAATTACATTAAATGGAAGAATAAATTATCATATTTTTTAATTGTGCTTGTATTTTAGATATTTAATGTATAATATATAGCTGTGATTCTAAGAAAGCAATGTAGCATGTAGTTTGTAACAATAACTACCTGCATTCAAAAATTCTAATAGTATTAGATAATTAATTTTTTAATAATTTCATTAATTACATTAAATGGAAGAATAAATTATCATATGCCTCAGAGTGTATCTAAAATAAATTTAAACGAAAAACTATACAAGATAATAGATTTTAACCTTACGTACAAATTGGTAAAAAGAAATTTATTCCATATATTTTAAAAAAGATTAGGGGCTTGGTGGCATGTTGCGTATAAACATATCCAGGTCCTTGTTTCTAATCCCCTGGCTTTGATCACACAAAAAATTTTGGAAGATTTATGTACAAACCACTTGTTGTATATCCAACACCTAAACTTCAAATTTTACATACAAGCCATCTTACCAATGCATGCAGTCACTTTTTAAAAGAAAAAAAAAGTGGTCTTTTTGAGGTGATATGAAATTTAAAAAAGCACAGTTTAGGTGTTGTATACATACGAATTGGGTGGTATGTAAAGGAAAACTCAGCACAAAATTTAGCTAAAAAAAGTGGGAACATAAATATGCAAAAGAAAAAAAAAATCAATCCTAACAAAGAGAAAATGCCAAGCCAATGCTAATTAACCAATTCTAGGTCGGAGTCAACCCAAACTAATTCCAAATGATTGATTCGATCAATTTCAGGCCGATTTTGAAAACCGTGTTGGACTAGCGCCTAAGGTCAATTTAGTATTTTGTGCGTCTAAGGACAATTTAGTCTTTTACTAGTTATTATTGTAGGGTATAAAAAATGCTTAATATTTTTAGGGTTATATATGTGTGATTATTATCTTTGAATCTTAGGGTTAGAGTTTGGGATAGTCGCCTACCTTTTGAATTGTAATTGTTTATCGTTTATGTATTTGAATTGTGTTGTTTTGTGTTATTGAAAAAAAAAATTATTTGCCCTAATTTCTATGGAAAACTCATCTGATTCCTGTCAAATTGGCATCAGCGACTTCGTTGCGTACAAAAATTTTGCATACGTAAATTCCATGAAAAATCACTGCGTACAGAAATTCTGCCAAGAATCGTTGCCTGAAGGATGAATCTCGAAATACAGGAGGCTTCCCAACAGGATCGTGATAAGATTTAGCTGCGAATTGACGGCGTGATCCAGGATCACCTACTTGCGATACAGTCACAATAAGAGCTAGCCAAGAAGTGAACAATAGTATCATGGCATACAAAAGACGAGATCGCTCAATTCAACCTAGCGGGGGAATCACGGTGAACAGACGACGAGATTGCGCCTACAAATCGATACAACAACTTAATTCGACCTAGCAAGGAAGTAAACGGTGGGATCGCGGTTTACAGGAACCGAACCGTGTAATACGAAATGACTCAAGCTAGTTAAGAAGCCAATGAGCGTGCAAAGTCCTACCTTCATAGTTGAATATCTTCCTGGAAGTAACGACAGCCAAAACAGTAGATGCTTTGGAGGATAAATTGAAGAAAAAGGTGAGTCAAATCAGATTTGAAATGGAGGAGCATTTCTCGTCCCTGGAGATGCAGTTCTGATCCATGGAGGGGAGATTTACGGCTCTAAAAAAAATGATGAAGGTTATAATGTTTCACACAAAACCGCCTCATCCCGCCGCAGTACCGAGCGACTGCGTTTGGAGCAGACGCGAGTGGTGGCAATATGAAGAATTGTGTTGCATTAGGGAACAGTTGATGTTTTAGGTGGAGTTGGAGCCAAGGGATCGAGCGAAGGAATTAGAAGCGGATGCGAGTTGTATCAATCAGAAGGACTTGTGTGGCATCATGGCATTGATAGTGTTCTAAGCAGATCAGGAGCCGCAAAATTGAGCAAAGGAATCATGAGCTGACTCAAGTAGAACCACTTGAAAGGAAACTGAAATGAAAGGAAGCATGGGGGATTCCGCGAAGGAGTCGGGAGTGGAATCGAGTGACAACATTCAAAGGTAATTGCATGAGACATTGGGAGGTCTAAAACGAGTGACAATAGACGTCAATTTGAGGCTGGAGAAAATCGATTTGAAGGATTTCAGCCTAAAAAAGAGAATCATAATGGGTGAGACCCCAAAGGAGGGCTGCATCCAACTACACCAGTACATTTTCTTGTTGTAACCTTCCAGGCGGAAGGCAATTCAGGAGTAATAATAGGAGAAGAGTAGTGGAGAGGGTAAAGAACTAATTTTTGATACTACAAAGTATTTAGGAGGAAGACAAGATGGGTGTGCTAGCGATGACCCCAATTTGTGCAAGATATTGGTAAAGCTCAAGACCATGGTGAGGACAATTCAAGATGCAGGGTTGGAATTCTGGATCGAGTTACATCGCATGGAAGAGACACATGATAAGAAGTTGACAGAGATTACGGTAATCGATGAGCTACTGGAGAAGTTGTTTATGCCTGCGATATTCTCCAAAATTGATTTAAAGTCAAAGTACCAATAGGTTCAGACCTTATCAAATTGGATATCAACATGATTCTGAAAAAGAAAGCTTATCATCATAATTTAGACAAGTTGGAAACCAAATATTTGAAAGAAAAGTTCTATTTTCCATTTGTAATGGAGTTTACTCTTACTTATTTGAAAACCTTATGTTTTTTATAAGTTGATCTAAGTAATATATTAAAGATGAAAATGTTCAATTATATTTCATCACGTAGAAAAAAAGTAAAAAAACAACAAAAATCATTTACTTACGTCTTCCTGAGGGCTACATATGAGTTTAGCTCCTTGATCTGCACAATTTTTGTTAAAAATGAGTACATGTAAAAGAGAATAAAACAAAAAAGTGCAAGCATGTAGATGACAAACCATGGATTGCTTCTTGTCATTGAGCTGCTTATTGATCTCAGGAGAATTGTTATTCTCCGCTTCCTTAATTTCGCGATCAAATTCCTTTATTAGGCTGTTAAAAAAGCCATCTTATGTTTGGTACACGAAAAATCACATTTACAACTTAAAAAATTGCAGAGCATGCCGTGTATATACTATACTGCTCAATTCATATGAATTTACATATTTAACAGCTAAAGTTTACTTTTTTACATTTATACCACTCAAATCTTTCAAAACACATCAAATATAGCACCATTTTAACTTTTAAAAAGTCATAGATAAGATAATATGTATGTAAAAATTGAAGTTTAGGTGTTGGATATGTAAATACAGGAATTGAGTATGTAAATCTCCCAACACATAATAGTTAAGAACAGGTTACATATTTGTGCTGGAGAATACAAGTTAATCCAAGGGTGCAGGAGCACTGTAGAATAAAGCCTAATAAATACAAGGGGCATTTAAATACATACCACATAATTCATATATTTTACGTATCTAACACCTAAACTTTCATATTTAAAGACATAACACTCAAATCTTTGACAACACATCAAACATACCACTCACTAACTTTTTATAAGTGAGATACAACTTTTCATGCATAGGTTTTTAAGACCTAAGTGTTATTAATGTAAACATCGAACTTTAGGTATTAGATATGTAAATGCATAAAAATTGTGTAGTATGCATGCAAATTTGCCTAACCAAAAATCTAGAAGTTGGGCTAGACAAAACCAGAATGCATACCGCTTGCACTCTCTCATTTTTGCAGTGAGCTCCTCAAGCTGCTTGCTTTGTCTATTAGGCTCCTTGATCTTATCCAGCTTCTGAAACCCATTGCTGTGAAAAAACACAAAGATATAAAAAATTTTGACAATCCGATCATAAATTTATATAAATCTGTAGCGTCAGCAGCATTGATAATTGAAACATGAAATGCCATTGCAGTTTACTGAGGGCCATTGCAGTTTACTGAGGGCATTCTAGATTTTAAATTTAGGGGCATTTACATACATAACACCAAATTTCTCTGCATTTACATATTTAACACCAAAACTTAATTTTTTAAAGTTTATACAGCCCAAATCTTTCATATCACATAAAAATACCACTATTTGACTTTTAAAAAGTAAAATACATCTTTTCATTTATAGATAAGGTGACGTATATGTAAAAGTTGGAGTATAGGTGTTAGATATGTAAATACATAAGAATTAAGTGGTATGTATGTAAATCTTCCTTTAATTTTTTGTCTCCATAACATAGTTGCATTTCTTGTTTAATTGTTTGGTTATCCAATATGCTTGTGTGAATGTTTATGTCGCCATCTATGTGCTTATTCTTAAATGTTTTAGTGATTAAAAGTGCACAATGAGTACCTCAATACCTCACTTTTTATCATTGGGTGCAAAATTTTTCTGTGCTGCTCAAGAGTCCTACAAACTTCCATTTAATTTTCATTTTTCCCGTCTTTCAATGAATTATTAATGCTCCTTCATTTCTCCTTCTCTACTCCGTTGACAGAAAAAGATCATAAAGTAAAAACGGTTCACATTCCACGCGCAAACCAATGAACTAAGAGCCCAAATGTTAAACGACCAATAGTTCAGATGATGCATGAATATTTGATCTCAAACATCAAAATTTAATTTTTCCAAGAGGCAAAGAGCACCCAAACTCATACTCCTATCATTTTTAGAGTTGGTCTTCATATTTTTTCCAAGTCAAAAAGGCTCCCTAAAGATCTCTTTCACTCTTCATTTCCAACCTAAATTGTTCTTTGCTCCCACTCCAACTACATTAAAGGGTTTTTGAACTTTTATTAAAAGTAAATCGTGACATAGTTATTCAATCTTAGTCAAGCTCTTACTGCTCAAAACATCCTCTATCAGAAAACTATCACAATTTAAAAATCTTTATTCTTTGTCCGCGGCTGACGTAAGCTGCTTAGAGCCCATCGGGCTGGGTGAAACAGGAAGCCGGTCCAGCCTTCCCGCTGGACCAAACCGGTCCAATTTCATTTAAATTTAGCCCCTCTGCTTCCCGTGCCCAATTCGCTCGTCTCCCCTCGTGCCCAACTCTTTCGCCTCCTCTCCTAAACATTGCAATACCTTCCATTTTACACCTGCTTCCTTTCCTAGGATCTTGCATTTGTTGTCTCCCTTCCTCCCCCATTTATGCATGTTCTTTTGTTAGGTGTAATTTGATTTGTTGATTTCTAATTTCAGGTGTGCCTTCCCGTCATTCCATCTTTGAGTGTTGTATACTCCGTCGAGTGGTGCTACGGTTATTCTCGCCTAAGGTGGTGTGTATCTCCGCTCCATTCCTTCCTCCCTACGCCACCTCCCATCATTGTCGCATCTCCCGGCCTCCCTCAACAGGCTGACCAACCCTTCAGGTTCCCTTCAGCAGCATATACAGGTCACACACTCCTTCCAGATCGCCACACCGACATTCCTACGTCACCTCCCACTGTTTTCGCACCTCCTAGCCACCTCCAGCCAGTTGATGATCCGTCAGATCCCCTCCAGCGCCCCTTCAGTCATTGTTGACCACCTCCTACACTCTCGTCGCCGCCCTCTAGCGCTGACGTTTCATCCAGCGTCCTTTTAGCCATCATCGACCTTCCCCAGTCCATCTGGCAGGTTCTCAGCCACCATTCATGTCACGACCCGACCCGGTACTTGGAATTAACTAAGGTGAGAACTGCGATCATACGGTATTAACATTTCATATTACTTTTCAAAAATTTATGAAACTTTCAATATATGTAAAAGAGTCACTAATCCACAAAGTGCAATAAAATTTTAACCATCTAGAAGCCAGATCATAATCGAAAAACATCTCAGTCCAACATATAAAGTGTCTCTAAACATAAGTAAATAATAAAAGAAACTAAAGTCATATCATAAACTAATACTTATTAGCAGCAGTGATCCTCCTCTTGTAAACCAAGTATTTCTTATTAGAAATATCACCTAGAACTTTTTTTCTCTTGAAAGAAACATTATTTACAACTGTAAGTAAAACTTAGTGAGTAATTATAATTTAATATGTATTAAATTTCTTATGCTATAATATGCTATGCATAAATGACTAGAAGAAAATGCAATCATTTTCATTAAAATCTTAAATTTATCTATTCCTGTTCCATTTTAAGTATTTACCATTTTTAACCTTTTTTTTTTAAGTCATGACAAGATTACCGTCATACCAGAAGACATCCTAAAAAATGTGTCTGAATGCACTATAAAAAATATGTCTAAACACACCCTCAAAATTGTAACTAAATTTAACCTCAAATTGCACCTAACGACGCACTTTTACCATTTTTAATTAACATGCACAGATACATTCTATCCCCTACCAGTATCATCTGGGAGTAATCATGTATGACTTAAACCTTTAACTTTCATTTCATTTCGTTTAAATTATCTCCTTTTAAAAACATTAAATAATCATTTTTCTTTTTCCCATTCATTTCCTTTAATTCTTAAGTTACAACATGCATAAAATTTTAAAATAATTATCTAAAGCATTAAAGAAATTTTTTATTTGATAAAATTTAAATTCAATACATATAAAAAAATAATTACTCACATTGCTTAACTTACTTGTCACATTGACTCCTGATCTTCTAGGCTTGAATGTGCTTCAACCTAAATTATAGTTAAACATTAATAATTTATTAAATATCAATTCTTAATAAGTAAATTAAACCTTAATTTAAAACATACCTTATTTTTTAAATGTATCTGTCTTCCACAAATCCAAAGGATTTGTCGGCCTTCTTCCTCACTTAACAATAATAAAATTTAATAACACTAATTAATTTAGCTAATTGCGTCATTAATTTCATTAATAACATAAGGTTTAACGTTGACTTTATAAGTTTTCAGATCAATCTACTCCCTAATTTGCTTGCTTGCTTCACAAGCTTTTCTCTCCCTAAATGTCAAAATCCCTTAAAATCTTTTGGTTGGCCAACTCTTCCCCTTCCCTCGCAATCTTCCACTACAATACCTGATTTAAATTTATAAACCATTAATGTTAATATTATATCTATTTAATTAATTATATTTATATATATATTAGATTTAAACTAAATCAATTAGCTCACGCACACACACACACAATAATATTATATTAATTAACATAACTAATTATGAAACTTTACCTTTACCCTTTTATACCTAGTCGACTACCCTAAGCTCAAACATGTGAAGGCCCGCTCCTCAGCTTCTTCTTCTTGCCTTCAGTCCCTATTCGACCGTGCGAGCTCCCTCCTCTTTCCTTCTTCGATCGTGGTTCGACTCGAGGAAATGCACGCGAGCACCGCAGAGCTCGTTCTCCTCCCTTTTCTCCTTCTTTTCCGATCTAAACTCAACGCAGAACAACTCAAGTCCCTCTTATCTTCTTCTTCCTGCAACAGAGCACCACAGGAAGCTCGACTCACATTCCTCTTCTCCTTCGTATGGCACGACAACCCTAACTTCACGCATGATTTTCTTCTTCCTCCTAGCTTTGACCGTCGCTTATCTGGCACCACAAGCCCTCAAAAATGTTGTAACTCTACTGCTTCGCATGTAGCAATGTTGAAAGCCAGCTTCTCCTTTCAATGTGAACAAGGTTCGACTTCCCTTAGGATGTGACTCCTACACGTTAAAAAGGTGTCGAAGCTACTCGATGCCGAACTCGGGTAAGTGAAGCACGCGAGCACAATTTCCTTCTGACTTCGACTTCTTCTCTTCACTGAAATTTCTCCCCTTCTTTTATTGTTTTTTCCTTGCTCTCTCGCTCTGGGATACAACAGTTTCTCCTCGCTCATTCATTCTCATGGGATACGATCGAATTAGGAGTCAAGTGGAAATGGTTGTGATCTAATCCTCACCAAGAAGTGTCTTTCCAAAACAATGCCCCTTTTACTTATTTATTTATTTATTTATTATTATTATTATTATTATTATTATTATTAGTATATATATATATATATATATATTTGTTATTACAATCCAGCACCATCCAACACCATCTAGGATTGTTCCTTCCTTCCAATAAGGAGTCAATTTGTCCATTCCTTCCTCTCTCGCTCTGGGATACGACCGTTTCTCCTCGCTCATTTGTTCTCACTAAATACGATCAAATGAGGAGTCAAGTGTAAAAGGTTGTGATCTAATACCCGCCAAACGGTCATTCCAAAACAACGCCCCTTTTCTCCTTCTTTCTCCAGTCTAAACTCGATGCAGAACAACTCGAGTACCTCTTATCTTCTTCCTCCTGCACGAGAGCACCGCAAGAAGCTCGACTCACATTCCTTTTCTCCTTCGTATGGCGACAATCCTAACTTCACGCACGATTTTCTTCTTCTTCTTCTTCTTCCTAGTTTCGACCGTGGCTTATCCGACACCACAAACCCTAGAAAATGTCGTAACTCTACTGCTTCACATGTAGCAGCGTCGAAAGTCAGCTTCTCCTTCCACTGTAAGCAAGCCCCCCACACACACAGGATGTGACTCCTACACGTTAAAACGGAGTCGAAGCTGCTCGATGCCAAACTCGGGTAAGTGGAGCAGGCGAGCACAATTTCATTCTAACTTCTTCTTCTTCTTCTTCTCACTAAAACTTCTCCCCATTTTCTAATGTTTCTTCCTTCCTCTCTCGCTCTGGGATACGCAGTTTCTCCTTGCTCGTTTTTTCTGACTGGATACGATCAAAAGAGTGAGTCAAGTGGAAAAGGTTGCGATCTAATCCCCGCCGAAAAGTGTCTTTCCAAAACAAC
>JXCR01148922.1:168096-191557 GCA_002079205.1 Phalaenopsis hybrid cultivar
ATATATATATATATATATATATATATATATATATATCAATTTTTTGCATGCATATATGCTTGATTAGACGTACAATCTGTCTTATAAAAAAAGCCTAAACACAAAAGAAATCATGTTTCCAATGATTTTATCATTTTTTTAATAAAATCACAAATTTATTTGCATTTTCATGAATTATATATATTAATATGTTTAAATGTTTATTTTTGTAAATTTACAATATATTAAAATGCATTTTACATTTTCTCTTTGCAATAATCATTTAATATTTTTATGTATAATGAATTCAGAAAATAAAATTTTTGAGACNGAATGTTTATTTTTGTAAATTTACAATATATTAAAATGCATTCTACATTTTCTCTTTGCAATAATCATTTAATATTTTTATGTATAATGAATTCAGAAAATAAAATTTTTGAGACAATTATAACGTAGTTACATGGAACTTTGAAATATTTATAGAAGTATCAAAAAGAAATTGTAAATAAGATATTAATTGAAAAATAATAATGATAATGATTTTATTGTTATAACTAATTAGTGATTAATTAATATTATAATTAAATTTAATATTTTATAAAGTATTCAAAATACTTGTTTTAATTAATGAAATTAAAGTCTCAACAAAAATATGTTTGATGCAGCTCTTAAGGCTAGAAAAGTGAATAAACTCATAAATACCTTGTTTGATAATGAAATTGAGTTATTTGTTTTACCCTATTCTCACTACATAACCTATAATTTTTAACTACATGCATNGATAAATATGTTTGATGCAGCTCTTAAGGCTAGCAAAGTGAATAAACTCATAAATACCTTGTTTGATAATGAAATTGAGTTATTTGTGTTACCCTATTCTCACTACATAACCTATAATTTTTAAATACATGCATAAAATTGTAAATTGTCCCAAAACTACTCATGGCCTCTCATTATTTTAGCCATGTTTCTTGACAGAATTCGGTGATTTGGGTATGTATGTCGGAAAGTCCAACGGCGGNCTACATGCATAAAATTGTGAATTGTCCCAAAACAACTCATAGCCACTCATTATTTTAGCCATGTTTCTTGACAGAATTCGGTGATTTGGGTATGTATGTCGGAAAGTCCAACGNTATGCATAAATTTGTGAATTGTCCCAAAACAACTCATGGCCACTCATTATTTTAGCCATGTTTCTTGACAGAATTCGGTGATTTGGGTATGTATGTCGGAAAGTCCAACGGCGGTGGAATGATGGATTGTCGTCTTAGCATTGTAAGGGACTCTCACGCTCATTCATATAATAAGAGTGGATTTAGCAGGATGAGTGACTAATTTTTTTTACGTGCAAACCTTAGAGAAGGGAAAAAATCATGGGGTCTATCATTGTTGAAATAATCTGATATGAATGGTGAGTACCTATTTCCACTTTTCCCGTGAATTAAGGTAGATTGAGTTACAAAGTTGGTCATTAGAAGTGGGCGATAACAATTTATTAATAATTGCTTTAGTCTGGTTGTAAGGAATATAGTTTTCAGTGATACTAGGTTGTAAGGCCCGTGGTTAATTGATATGGAGGCAGCAAACCACCGTGAATGTTGTAGATAGTTGTAGCGTCAGGTTATCACATAACCATAATGGAAGTAGTTGGTTGGTTGATTTCTTGGTGCATATCATGTTATTTTCCTTTAAACTTATTCTATGAAACATGTGTATAATAATACTTTGTATTTCTATGTGAGAAGTCAAGTCAAGAGTTGGCAAGCTCAAGAATTCCATACATGTCGGTGGCCACCCGACACTTGGGAAACTCAAACTTTATTAGTAATACCAACAATAATGCCATAGACGTCCGATCAGTAATACACCCTCAAGGGCCAGTCACGGGACTTTCATAACAATGAGCTTTAGTCCTTAACCAGTTTAGATCAGTTGAATATCAGGAGATGGTTCCCTGCCCAACATTGATAAGCTTCGCAAAGGTTACAGTGACAATCATCCCAGAGTGAAGTCTAGGCGGCCTCCTCTCATAAAGAGAGGACCTAACCCAAGACGGAGGTCCAACTAGGCGACCAAGGACCCATGTGAGTGAAAGGCTAAAACCCAGCTCCTATGCCCTAGAGAAAATTCATCACCCAATGCAACAAGCAACAGGTTGGTTGTATGGTGATTGTCTTTGACCACATAGATGATTTGCCACCCAATAGCGACAAGCTCTGCATGGGGTGTACGATGATCTTTTATGTCCCTTAGGATGACTTGTCATCCATCAATGACAAGTTCTACGATGAGTAGACAACGATAGTCTTTGTCTATTGAGATGACTCGTCACTCGGTAGCGATAAGCTCTGCGAGGAGTATACGATGATCATCTTTAGCCCTTGAAATGACTCACTACCCAACAACAACAAGCTCCATTAGGGGTCACGACTTACCATCCAGCAGCAACAAGCTCTGCAATGGGTATACGAAGATCATCTTTGGTCACTACAAGAATTTAGCTTATTACCAACGTTCAAATACATTCGGTACTAACGTAAAAAATATAGTCAATATATTTACCGACAACTAAATCATCGTAGCAAAAATGCTTGTTAGTAATAAAATTACTGACAGATTTAGGGACGGTTTACATTAACCGACGGTTATCCAACGAACCATAACCATCACTTGAGATCCAAAAGCATGTCATCTTTTGATCTTCAGTTACATAATTAACACATATGTCCAAAGGAAAAGTGTTGCACTTCCGTTTGAAAATTATTGCAGTTCTGTCGATAAAATATCGTGCAACTGTCAGTTAACCATAGAAATTTTCTAATGATTTTGTTCGTAATAAAAATGCAATACTTTGTCTGGACGTCGTCTGTTTGATTGATCATTGAAAAGTCATCAACATATAATCAAGGGATCGTAAAACCATCAGTAAGCCATCAAAAACCCGTACCATCATAAAACAAATTTAAAGCCCTCATTGAACACTACAATCTACACACCTGCAATCTTAACAATGCAATCAAAACACGACACAACACAGTAACAAAACTTATTAACACATAAGTCATATAAATAAATAGATGAATAACAATTGTATTAAGCCAAATGAAATATACAACTATACAATAAAAATAATGCTCACTAACAATAAAGTGTTTAATATACAAACAAAATAAAAATAACCCCTACTTATCAGCATTCTCTGTCATCTGCTCCACATCATCATTCTTTGTCATCTCCTCATCATCATCATCCTCACCCTCATCCTATACTGGCTCCTTTTCTTTTTGCAGTTTGGAACACAACACCGCTTTGATCCCTACCCTCATCTCTAATATAAGGGAGGTTATAAGAGCTACAACCTCAACAGCAACCTAGCGATGCATCTCCTCCTTTTGTGCAGTGGAAGTGGATGCACTAGATGTGCCTGGAGCATGCGACCCCAACATGTCGAGCATGTCCTTATTATCTCGATGATAGCCTCCATCTAGAGGTTGTACTCAAAGGATTGTGAGGTGTGCCCAAACTACAACCTAACTATTGAGATCGACTCTTCTTAAGCCTCTGGAAGGCCTCCTACAATACATAATATTAACGAAAGTGAGAGACTAAATAAATTTTGATAGTTATTTTAATTATATACTCATTACTCTTGTGAATTACATGGGTCACCTAAGATTTGTTTTCCACCTAGAATTGACATGAATGCGGCCTATGGGTGCGCTGATGTAACTCTACAACAATTGGCTCCCATCCTTTCTTTAGATAATGGAAAATAAGATTTAATGCAAAAAAAAAAAGATTTAATGCGAAAGAAGATAAGTTTTACTAGCATACTCTTGTACTTTGTATATGGGAGTGCTCTACCGGTGTGCTTCAAAGCCTCTATGCCCTCGCAGTCAAAGCGACTATTCTGCTATGCCTTCTCCCCCTTTATATGATACCCAGGAAAGTCTCAAGCCCTAAGCAGTGAGACAAATACATCCAAGTTAAGACACAAGGGGTGTTCACGTGTCTGACGTATATCAACAAACTGGTCGCATAGACGATCGCTCGCCTTATGCTCGAGTTTGTNAATTTATTAATAATTGCTTTAGTCTGGTTGTAAGGAATATAGTTTTCAGTGATACTAGGTTGTAAGGGTCGTGGTTAATTGATATGGAGGCAGTAAACCGCCGTGAATGTTGTAGATGGTTGTAGCGCCAGGTTATCGCATAACCATAATGGAAGTAATTGGTTGGCAGATTTCCTGGTGCATATCATGTTATTTTCCTTCAAACTTATTCTATATAATACTTTGTATTTCTATGTGAGAAGTCAAGTAAAGAGTTGGCAAGCTCAAGAAGTCCATACATATTGGTGGCCACCCGACACTTGGGAAACTCAAACTTTAGTAGTAATACCAAGAACAATGTCATAGACGTCCGATCAGTAATACACCCCCAAGGGCCAGTCACGGGATTTTCATAACAATGAGCTTTAGTCTTTAGCTAGTTTAGATCAGTTGAATAGCAGGAGATGGTTCCCTGCCCAACATTGATAAGCTCCACGAAGGTTACGGTGACAATCATCCCAAAGTGAAGTCTAGGCGGCCTCCTCTCATAAAGAGAGGACCCAACCCAAGACGAAGGTCCAACTAGGCGAAACCCATGTGAGTGAAAGGCTAAAACCCAGCTCCTATGCCTTAGAGATAATTCATCACCCAATGCAACAAGCAACAGGTTGGTTGTATGGTGATTGTCTTTGACCCTATAGATGATTTGCCACCCGGCAGCGAAAAGCTCTGCATGGGGTGTGATGATCTTTTTTGTCCCTTAGGATGACTTGTAATCCGTCAACGACAAGTTCTACGATGAGTACACAACGATAGTCTTTGGCCATTGAGATGACTCGTCACTCGGTAGCGATAAGCTCTGCGAGGAGTATACGGTGATCATCTTTAGCCCTTGAGAAGACTCACTACCCAGCAATGACAAGCTCCATTAGGGGTCACAACTCACCATCCAGGAGCAATAAGCTCTGCAATGGGTATACGAAGATCATCTTTGGTCTTTACAAGAATTTAGCTTATTACCAACATTCAAATACCTTCGGTACTAACGTAAAAAATATAGGCAATATATTTATTGTCAACTGAATCATCGTAGCAAAAATGCTTGTTGATAATAAAATTACTGACAGATTTAGGGACGGTTTACATTAACCGACCGTTATCCAACGTACCATAACCATCACTTGAGATCCAAAAGCATGTCATCTTTTGATCTTCAGTTACATAATTAACACATATGTGCATAGGAAAAGTGTTTCACTTCCATTTGAAAAGTATCGCAGTTCTGTCGATAAAATATCGTGCAACTGTCGGTTAACCATAGAATTTTTTTAATGATTTTGTTCGTAATAAAAATGCAATACTTTGTTTGGACGTCGTTTGTTTGATAGATCATTGAAAAGTCATCGACATATAATCAAGGGATCGTAAAACCATCGGTAAGCCATCAAAAACCCGTACCATCAGAAAATAAATTTAAAGCCCTCATTGAACACTTCAATTGTAACAATGCAATCAAAACATAACACAACACGGTAACAAAACTAATTAACACATAATTCATATACACAAAAAGAAGAACAACAATTGTATTAAGCCAAATGAAATATACCACTAAACAATATAAATAATGCTCACTAACAATAAAGTGTTTAACATACAAACAAAATAAAAATAACCCCTACTTATCATCATTCTCTGTCATCTCCTCCTCATCATCATTCTTTGTCATCTCCTCATCATCATCATCCTCACCCTCATCCTATACTGGCTCCTTTCCTTTCTGGAGTTTGGAACACAACACCGCTTTGATCCTTACCCTCATCTCTAATCTAAGGGAGATTATATGAGCTGCAACCTCAACAGCAACCTAGCGATGCATCTCCTCCTTTTGTGCAGTGAAAGTGGATGCACTAGATGTGGTTGGCGCATGAGACCCCAACATGTCGAGCCCGTCCTTATTATTCTCGACGATAGCCTCCCTCCAGAGGCTGTACTTAAAGGATTGTGAGCTGTGCCCAAACCACAACCTGACTATTGAGATCGACTCTCCTTAAGCCTTTGGACGGCCTCCTACAATACATAATATTAACGAAAGTGAGAGACTAAATAAATTTTGATAGTTATTTGAATTATATACTAATTACTCTTATAAATTACCTGGGTCACCTAAGATTTGTTTTCCACCCATAATTGACATGATTGCGGCCTATGGGTGCGCTCATGTAACTCTACAACACTTGGCTCCCATCCTTTCTTTAGTGTCTGACAATATAATGGAAAATAAGATTTAATGCAAAAAAAAGATTTAATGCAAAAGAAGATAAGTTTTACCAGCTTACTCTTGTAGTTTGTATATGGGAGTGCTCTACCGGTGTGCTTCAAGGCCTCTATGCCCTCGCAGTCAAAGCCACAATTCTGCTATGCCTTCTCCCCTTTATATGATACTCAGGAAAGTCTCAAGCCCTAAGCAGTGTGACAAATACATCCAAGTTAAGACACAAGGGTGTTCACGTGTCTGACGTATATCGACAAATTGGTCGCATAGACGATCACTCGCCTTATACTCAAAGTTTGTGCGGATGTGTGCCTCCTCCTCGGTGGGCCAGCACATTTGTTTCTGTAAAATGAATTATAAATTGTTAGATTCATAAAATAAATACATAATAGTAATTACTATGTTTGGGATTTACCTTAAACTCCTTAAACCGCATATCCCGAACTGTTATCGGGATCTCCCTCCAAGATAAGTACGGGTGAACGTACTCCAGTGGAATGGATGGCCTGTGTTGAGGACTAAATCTGAAATAGCATATGATTGGTTCTCTAGTAAATTAAAAAAAATATAAGGTTGTAATGTCAATATTAAATTAAAACTTGTGTGTTTCTTATTGCTTTGAGCTGATGACTGTGCTCGTGCTGCTCGAACTAGACGACACATCAATAACAACTATTGTTGAACGTGTCGGTGGTTTCGTGGTCGCAGTTGGTGGCTGTAGTCGTGTCATGACCGTGATTGGTGGCTGTGGTGGAGTCGTGACTGGTGGCAGTGGTGTTTTTGTGGCTGATAATGATAGTGGTGTCGTGGTCATGATTGACCGAGGTGCTGGTGCGGTGATCAGGACTACAAGTGGAGTCGGTGCAGCGGTCTCCGTAACCACTGCATCCATAATCTCACCTGCTAACATTCTTTCGCAATGTAGCACGTCTCCTGATAGTGGGGAGATTGGCCCTCCCTTCAGAAGTCATTTACAAGCAGAAAAGTAAATTTAATTAGTGCATCTACATACTAATAAAGTTGAAAGTACAATAATACATAATAAAAATAAAAGGGAAATACTAAATTGCACGAAATCTACAGACAACTAAAACTAAAAATATAAGTATGCACTAAAAAGATGGGAAAACTGTAAAGTGCAATCTATAAACTACTAAAAATAAAAACACAGAACTAAAAAGTAAAAATAAACTAAAACTTAATCATTTTAGTTAGCCTTCTCTGATGAGTTACTTGAGGATGTAGTTAAAATCACTTCTTCCAAACCATCGCCAGAATCATGCTCATCGGTATCAGTTTCTTCATGTTCGTCATTAGCATCCACTAAATTTCCTCTTCATCTATAAGATCATGGAAGGTATGAATCTGTCATTTTTATTTTCTGATGAGTGGGTTCAATTAAATTATGAATATCAATAGTCATTGTAGGTTTACCAGTTATGACTACTGTCCACTCAGCTTTGTCTCTTATTATATGAATATCTGGAAAATAAAATACCTGGCTTGCTTGCCTTGCTAAAATGATCATATCAAATTTACCACATCTCCTATTTAATTTGACTTCTATGATATTATATGGTTGGATAACTCTTGTTCCACGATTAGAAACAGGATTGAAGAAGTCACAATTGAACATGAATACACTTTCACCAATAGAGTCAAGATAAAATTCATCTCATAAATTTGCCAATGTTTGACGATGCACATGAGTCCCTAAGCAAGATCTTGCAAGCCCTGATCCATTGCTCCATTGTTTCGATCATGAATCTAGCAATTCACAAATAACTCATTTATCGTTAAAGATACCTAAGAACCGTTATCTTAGATGTTCATTAGTTTTCTTAAATACTAGCTTACATGTGTTGTGAACCATCGGGGGAAATTATTCTATATCTCCTAGCTTATGATATCATTTTTAACTGAGCACAACAAATCTAAGAGTAAATTGTTAGCACATTGAAAAAATTATGGATTAGCCCACCATAATATTTTCACCAAGAAGAATGAACTATTAATATAATTTAGTGTCTTAATCAATAAAAGATTGAACTTCATGACAATTTAGAAGGGCACAAAGTGTCGTTGCTAGAAGTTCATGATCACCGAGATAACATGATGTGCACCTCCCTAATGTTTCACCAAACAACTAAAAAATAGAAACTGTCGAGGGAGGCGCATAGACTCTTCTTGTACAAAATAATAGAAACAGAAAGTGATGGTCTCCTACAGTAAATATGTCTCACGTATAGATCCTTCTGGTCGTGCTTTATTCTTGATAGTTCACTTTAGCTTATTCAAAAATCTATAATGTAATTAGTTAACAATAATATTTATGAAGTAGTTCCTAGAAAGTTTATTAAAAAAAATGGTTACTATGTATTTCTCAAATGGTTACATCCATCGATACTGTAATGTTCCTCTGAGTGGTCTCATGTAGTATGTGTACCAATAGATGCTCCATGGAGTCGAAAAAGTTGTGTGTGAATATTCTTTCAAGCATGCATAATATTATTAGAATATTTACTTCTAACTATCGTATGCAAGCAACATTCAATTGAGCTGCTCATATCTGCTTGAAGAACACACTGAATTCAATTGGTAGATTTGAAATAAAACTCGAAAACAACTAAATGCGGTTGACGACAAATTTTGTAGAAAAATATGACAATCATGGTTTTTCATTCCAAATATATTTCCATCTCCACATCAATACAACGACTCAAATTTGAAGCATATCGGCTCGAGAATTTTAATGCTTGGAGTCACACACAAATTGATCTATATTGTACCAAAGAAAAAAAGAATACTTTGCTTTAGGCTTCAAAATCTTGTGAGTAATAGTTTTCTGAATCTCCAGCTCCCGCCTTCTACAAATCTCCTTCAAATCTAGTCTGACATGCACGTTATCTTTAGTTTTTTCTTTAACATCTATCACAATGTTGAAAATATTGTCAAAGAAACTTTTCTTCATGTGCATCACATCGAGATTATGTCTGATCATGTTATCCTTCCAATAACGCAAAACCCAAAAAATGAATTTTTTTATCAGTTATGAATGACACCAAAGCTTGATGGACGATGCAAATATAGCTCAGGATAAACAGTAATCTTTGGAATTTCACCTACAATCTTAAATAAATATTCCCCAAATACTATTGGAGGTTGACTTCTCAATTTTTTTTTCTTTTGAATACACTTTTGTTCCTCAAAATAGGATGCCCGACATCTAAAAATATATGGTGACAACCAACTCATAAGTTCTTCTTGCCATGTTGAAACGTCAATGCCTTAGAAGAATTCATTCAACATGAACATGCAAACTTTCCCGCATTGCTCCACCCAGATAACATTCCATATGTTGGAAAATCACTTTTTGTCCAAATTAGTACTGCTTTCATCAAAAAATTGTGCTTCATAGTAACATCATAATTTACGAAGCCTCTTTCCCAAAGAATCAACAGCTCATTTATCGGTGGTTGTAATTATACATCAATCTAACCTTTAGGACTACTGGGTCCTGGAATAGTCAAGGTCAAGAATTAGAAGGTCATCGTTATGCACATCTTGGGGCAGGGTGGGAGGGGAGATTATATGATGTAATAATCAATGACCAACGAGAGTAAGTTGTCGCGGTCTGAGTGTAATTTCGCTGTGAGATTTGATCAGTATCTCCGACATTATTTTTGTGCATGCCCCTTAATAGCTCAAATTATTCCTTGTTTGCAATGATGATCTCCTCTGTAGAGATTTGAGCTGTGACGCGATTGATGAGATCAGTGTAAGAGTGCACTGTCACCCGCATAAGTGATGAATAGAAAGGTCCTGGGTGAAGGCCTCCAAGAAAGGCTCCTCTTAGTAACTCTTGATCCACTCTAGGAATGTAGCGGGCTTTAGTGGAGAACCTGCGAAAGTATTCCTTGTAGGATCCCCCCTCATTCTTACGAACTCCCGATAAGTGAGAGAAATCTTTGATGATCGTTCTACTTGCTATGAACTGTTGTACGAATAATTTGACGAGCTCATTGAAGGTGTTCATGGTGCCCCTCTGGAGAGAGTAGAACTATGTGCAAGCTTGACCCTTAAGCGTCGTCGGGAAAACACTTAATAGAGAAGTGCATCAGAGGCATGATGAATGTGCATGATGGTTCAATATCGGTCAACGTGCTCGTATGAATTAGTTACCCTTCATAGGCATCAATGTTTGAGTGATAGGGTGTTGGAGAACCGTGTCAGTCAATGGAGAGGATTCTTGGAAGTTGCGGTGAGCAGTAAAGCGATCCCTTTTATCTAGAGGAATATCTTCATGAAATCGGTGTTGTGTTCAAGTCGGATGATATCTACAGAAGCGACAGTAAGGCGAGGCAGTACCAGAGGAGCTACATGAAACATATGAGTCAAACTTGTAATGTCGAGAAGATCAGTGTCTTGTCTCAGTATATGAATGGTTTCATCATTAAAAGAGAACCTGATGAGTGGATATTTCCTGTTGAATGTTGATATAGTGTTAATTAATTTCCATTGGGTTGCGGTTTTCGCTCTTTGCATAGGAGATCAAGGATCTCATGTTGAGACTCCTCCATCCTACGTACTCGATCTTCCAGATAATGGCCCAAGACACTTTCGTTTGCAGGGTAATGTCTTCTGGAGTTAGAGGATGCAGATGCTTGATCACCTTGGCTTTGTGACTGTCTTCTCGAATGATGGGTGTTGGAGCGGGATGCTTGTTGTTGCAAGTGTTGCACTTGGTGGTCATGCAACAATTCTTACAAGTATTTTAATGATGAGAATGCTATATTTCCCACAAATAGTGCTAAATTGATGCGTGCTAGCAAATTCGCGGAGGTAGAGTACTAGATTATTGTTTTAGCATTGCACGAGAATTCAACGCACAGTCAGGTAAAAGAAACCAATCAGTAACGACACGATAAGTTCTTACGTGAAAAAACCAGCAAAGGGAAAAAACGCGACGTCTGTCCCGGATGTAAAAATCCATTATAAGTTGATGATTACAAAGACCAATTGTCCCACAAATAGGAAAAGAGTTACTAAGTTTTCCAAGTTACAATGTTGACTAATGACTTTCGCTCAGTGGTGGTCAGCTGTGATTGTTGGTGATTAAATGTGGTCAGTAGTAGACGATTTTCGGTGGTGGTTGACAGTGACAGTAGTGCTCGACGAAAATCAGTGATTGTCGACAACAGTCAGCAATGGTCGAGGAAGATCGACGACGGTTGACGGTGAATGATGGCAGTCTGCGAGCGTCGTCAACGGTTTGCGTTCGTTGACGACGGCCGACATTGATCAACGGTGATAGGGTTGGTGCTGAACTTTCGCGCATTCTCAAAGCTTTAAGTTTTTTCAAGCCTCCAACCCTCTCTATTTATAATGTTCTGCGTGCAATAAATGCTGAAATATGAACCATTTTTATCGAGCGGTACGAATGACTTCCTTCTATCAAACGACGTTTTATGGACATTTGAGTGCCTAAAAATGTAGGAATTGAACAATCATGGGCTCGTTGGATTTTTCTTTCGAGAAGCTTGATTCAATTATAGGCTTGCTAGATTCAACATTCGTTTAAGCTTCTAATTAGGTCTGGAAATTCAAGTGTGGTTTAATGACTTAATCTGAGCTTGATTTGACTAATTTTGATAATATTGGGTTCTTCTCGTTGAGTTAGTCAATTTGACTGTAAGTTTGCTCAAATTGGAGTTCTGAATGAGTTTTCATCGAGATTTGAGTTTTTCTTGCTAAAAAAATCATCTCGATATATGCCATACCTCGAGATTCATGTCAGATGATGAAAATTTTTTGAAGATGTATCATATTTCGTTCCTCGTGATGATATGCGGTCCCTCACAATACATATCATATATTCTTTGGCCATTTTAATTTTATTTTGAGAGGACCCAGCTTCTATCTTGGTAATATATTCAAGTTAAGAATAATATGCACTTCATGCAATTCAAATTGATTTAATTTTTAATATTATTTAAAGAATTGCCTTTTTTTAATAACTAAATTTTATTTTATTTTTATTATAGACATACTTAACAAGATATGAAATGAAATAAGTTTGGCGAACAACTANCGTAGCTTCTCCAGTAACAGTGTAGAAGTTTGGAGGCAATAAATGCTAGTAGTTGTCACTCCGATAACTCTTGCTTATTGGGAATTTCCATACAAAGCACCCAATACTAACACATTTACTTATCTGACGTCAAAATTTTAATAATTTTAAAAATCATATAAAAATTAATACTCATTATCTCTTTATTCATGAATAAAAATGCTATATGTGCAAAAATAAAATTCAGAAGAAATAGGTGCTAAAAAAATATTTTTTANATCTAACACCTAAATTTTATTTTTTAACATTCATACCTCCCAAATCTTTCATATCACATAAAAATATCATATTTTCCTTTTTTAACTTTTAAAAAGTTTTACAAAGATAAATGGTCTGTTTGACGCAGCTTAATGGGAGCGGCGGCGTTTTCAAAACGCCACACGACTGTTTGGTTAACGCATTCGCACAAGCGTATTCCCACCAATCACACGCGACATTAGCGACATAAGGCGGAGCGCGATAACCGCTTCTCCCTTCGCGTCCTGCGTTTGAGTTCGTGCGTTTAGGGTGAAAAAAACATACATTCTGTATAACCTATTATAAATACAAATAAGTTAAAAAAAAATTGTATATGAAAAAATTTGACGGTGCAGATCTCAAAGAGATCCAACGGCTCAGAAGAGAGGAACCACAATAAAGAAAAGCTTATCCTAAAACACTAGGAGGCCCAAGTATCAAATTGATATGATTTTACATGCCCAAAATCTAAAATTTAATACTTATATGCATAAAAAAATTATATTTAACATTTCAAAGTTAATACATATAACATTTTTATGTGATTTTACAGATATGAATGTTATAAATATAAATATTAAACTAGTAGTATTAGACACATAAATACATAAAAATTATACGGAATGTATGTGAATGCCCCTAAATAAAAATATATTACAAGAATATCAAACGTAAACTAATGTTATAAATTTCATGCATGTATTTCAATATCTCTAAAATAATGGATAATTAAAAAATAATAAANAATAAACTAATGTTATAAATTTCATGCATGTATTTCAATATCTCTAAAATAAGGGATAATTAACAAAATAATAAAAAAGCAATTTTTTATGAGATCTTTGGGTGGGAGAATCGAATCCAGCCCTTTACTGCGTGTTCAATCGAATTAGCTTGAAACAGTTACATCAAAATCGCTAACACTCCATTCAGCAATCTCCTCACCATCACTAACAAATATTTCAGTTCCAACATCAACAGATCTCCAAATTCTCCTCGCAGGACTGCTTCCCGGATCCTACAAACCACACCAAACTCAGTTCCAAACACAATCTGAATCAATATCACAAATGGCGGCAGAATCTGAATCAACATCACCTGATAGAAATAAAGTCTGCCAGAGAGGCCGCCGACGTCGAGCTCCCACGTTCTCGGATCGCCGACCCACCCCTCGCCGGCTTTTGCCGGAAAGCCATAGGTCGCCCAGGCTGGGTGAGGAAGCAACTGAACAATCTCCTGAGCTTGAGGATTGCTGTATGGATCACAGGTGCTGTGAGGCTCTTCGAGGAACAGGGCGTTGCCAGGGGAGCAATAGTAATGGTATGCAGTGTAGGGGAAGTCGGCTGTGTTGTTTCTGAAGATTTTGTGGTTTTCAGGAGTAATGTGGAAGGGTGGGCAGGCGTTGAGGTTGCTGGGGCTGCACCAAGCAGGGGTTTTGGGGTTGATGATCATCTCGCTGTATCGGGTTACGTCGGTGGTCGTGTCGCCGTCACATTCAGCGCCGTTGTTCTTCCAGCAGCCGCCTATGTCGATGAGGTAGAACTGGCTTTTGGGGCCGCCTCCTTGTTTGATGGTGAGTGTGAGCTTTACTTTGAAGTTTGGAGATTCAGGGAGCTGGAGAAGAATGTTATTGAGTTTGGATCATAAAGTTTGACGATTCGTATGCATGCGTATGCATCGGATTTCTTGTACAGTCATATTATACATCATTATACTTGTGTGTACATTGTTGTAGAACATGATTGTACATACATGTAAACTTTGCATTTAATATTCTCTCAAATCAAAGAGGGGGTAAGGTAAAAACTGACAGTTTTGAGCATGCCTCTGGTTTGATAATGATAGCCGCCGGAAAATCCTCTGGTGGCATCAGCTCTCAAATAGAGCATAAGCCATGGATACTTGTTCGAGGTTCTGAGCTTATGACTGAAAACCCAGCTTCCGTTTCCTCTCGTCTTCCTCCAAATCACCTCAAAATACGAAGAATCATGAATCTTATCCCCAAATTTCGGGTCAAAATCATAACTTCCATTGAATCCTCCGACCATTTCTCCGCTTGCTGAAACTCTGGTCTGCTGATGAAAAACTGCAGGCTGGTTCATGCATCCATCACCGAAGCAAGGAAATCTTTTCCCAGATTGCATAAATGGACCAACTTTCTTTCCGTTTTCTGGGCAGAATCCGGATCGGGTGTCAAAGTTACCATTTTTAAGCATCACCATCCAAAACTGCCATGGATTTGGGATCTCGGGAACCTGACAGAGAGAACCGAGATAAAGTTCCTTCTCCACCGCGTACAGGTCTGGATTCTGTAGTGCTCTGAAACTGAGCCCTGGGAATGGCTTCCCTACACCGAGCTTATTGTCCTTCTCATCCACTCTGTGAATTAAAGAATTTCCTGAGGAAGAAGACGATTGTGAGCCTTCGAGGAAAGAAAAGTTTTGTTTTTTAAGCTTTTATTATTACCAGAGAAATCGAAGCAGTCTGCGAGCCTTGGGCTGCCCATTGCCGGAGCTTCGGTGCCGACTTCATTGCAGAAGTTCCAAGCTTCAAATGCTACTCTGAGCTCGTCTCTCTTCATTCCCGGATCGCCTATAATGGAAGTTGATTTTAAACCATAGGTGTGTGCTGATCTCTGAACTGTGCAGACTGTTAGAAGAATTAGACGAAGGAAGAAGATGAGAGCTTCCATTGTGTGTAGCTTCTCCAGTAACAGTGTAGATGGTTGGAGGCAATAAATGCTAGTAGTTGTCACTCCGATAACTCTTGCTTATTGGGGATTTCCATACAAAGCACCCAATACTAACACATTTACTTATCTGACGTCAAAATTTTAATAATTTTAAAAATCATATAAAAATTAATACTCATTATCTCTTTATTCATGAATAAAAATGCTATATGTGCAAAAATAAAATTCAGAAGAAATAGGTGCTAAAAAAATATTTTTTATCTTTATACTTCTTAATAAATTACTTAATATTTTTATAACTTTTTATTTTAATATTAAAAAAAAATATTATATTTATCTTGAGATAAATTGTAACATAAAATATAGGACTTTACCCTGAAGTTTAATTTTATGAAATTCACATTTTTCGTTAACTAATCGGGAGCAGTAGAGAAATGAGACCTGTTACCTATACGAAATGGATCGGGTCAGGAATGCGCATGTCGTGGCTTGGGAGCTTGTGCGTGAGTGACGTAGGAGGATTGCTAGTTGCTTTCAGCGAAAGAAAAAATAAAGAGAGGAGAAGAGAAACTCCCCTGCTGAAGAAGATCACCAGAGGACTTGTTTGCGGCATTAAGTCGTGTGAATTTTATAATATTAAACTTTGAGTTGTGAGATATTAAATAAGAATGTTTCTAATGCTAGCGGAGGGCGGCAGGAGGCGGCTGATAATGCGGGTGTGGCGACGAACGATAATTTGTCGATAACATTTTACAGTGTGATTCAGATTTAATGAAGTCGACGAAATTCTAAATTCAACCAAAATGAACTAAAGAGTGAACCTTAAATTCATTGAAATTTTACATTATACTTAATATTTCTTCATACTAAACATATAATTTTCTCAAATTAATGTAAATGAATTACAAACNTAAGATAAGTACGGGTGAACGTCCTCCAGTGGAATGGATGGCTTGTGTTGAGGACTAAATCTGAAATAGTATATGATTGGTTCTTTAGTAAATTAAAAAAATATAAGATAGTAATGTCAATATTAAATTAAAACTTGTGTGTTTAATCTCACCTACTAACATTCTTCCACAATGTAGCAAGTCTCCTGATAGTGGGGAGACTGCCCCTCCCTTCAGAAGTCATTTACAAGCAGAAAATTAAATTTAATTAGTGCATCTACATACTAATAAAGCTGAAAGTACAATAATACATAATAAAAATAAAAGGGCAATACAAAATTGCACGAAATCTACAGACAACTAAAACTAAAAACACAAGTATGCACTAAAAAGAAGGGAAAACTGTAAAGTGCAATCTATAAACTACTAAAAATAAAAACACAAAACTAAAAAGGAAAAATAAACTAAAACTTAATCATTTTAGTTAACCTCCTCTCATGAGTTACTTGAGGATGTAGTTAAAATCACTTCTTCCAAACCATCGCCAGAATCATGCTCATCGGTATCAGTTTCTTCATGTTCGTCATTAGCATCCACTAAATTTCTTCTTCATCTCTAAGATCATGTGGAAGGTAAGAATCTGTCATTTTTATTTTCTGATGAGTGGGTTCAATTAAATTATGAATATCAATAGTCATTGTAGGTTTACCAGTTATGCTTCTGTCCACTCAGCTTTGTCTCTTATTATATGGGTATCTGGAAAATAAAATACCTGGCGTGCTTGCCTTGCTAAAATGATCATATCAAATTTACCATATCTCCTATTTAATTTGACTTCTACGATATTATATGGTTGGATAACTCTTGTTCCACGATTAGAAATAGAATTGAAGAAGTCACAAGTGAACAAGAATACACTTTCACTAATAGAGTCAAGATAAAATTCATCTCATAAATTTGCCAATTTTTGACGATGCACATAAGTCCCTAAGCAAGATCTTGCAAGCCCTGATCCATTGCTCCATTGTTTCGATCATGAATCTAGCAATTCATGAATAACTCATTTAATGTTAAAAATACCTAAGAACCGTTATCTTAGATGTTCATTAGTTTTCTTAAACACTAGCTTACATGTGTTGTGAACCGTCGGGGGAAATTATTCTCTATCTCCTGGCTTATGATATCATTTTTAACTGAGCACAACAAATCTAAGAGTAAATTGTTACCACAATGAAAAAATTATGGATTAGCCACCATAATATTTTCACCTAGAAGAATGAACTATTAATATAATTTAGTGTCTTAATCAATAAAAGATTGGACTTCATCACAATTTAGAAGAACACAACGTTTCGCTGCTAGAAGATCATGATCACCGAGATAACATGATGTGCACCTCCTTGATGTTTCACCAAACAACTAAAAAATAGAAACTGTCGAGGGAGTCACCACACCCAATGACATGGACTCTTCTTGTACAAAATAATAGAAACAAAATGTGGTGGTCTCCTACAGTAAATATGTCTCATGTATAGATTCTTCTGGTCATGCTTTATTCTTGATAGTTCACTTTAGTTTATTAAAAAATCTATAATGCAATTAGTTAACAATATTATTTATGAAGTAGTTCCTAGAAAGTTTATTCAAAAAAATTGTTGCTATGTATTTCTCAACTGGTTACATCCATCGATACTGTAATGTTCCTCTGAGTGGTCTCATGTAGTAGGTGTACCAACAGATGCTCCATGGAGTCGAAAAAACTGTGTGTGAATATTCTTTCAAGCATGCATAATATTATTAGAATATTTGCTTCTAACTATCGTATGCGAGCAACATTCAATTGAGCTGCTCATATCTACTTGAAGAACACACTGAATTCAATCGGTAGATTTGAAATAAAACTTGAAAACAGCTAAATGCGGTTGACGACAAATTTTGTAGAAAAATATGACAATCATGATTTTTCATTCCAAATATCTTTCCATCTCCATATCAATACAACGACTCAAATTTGAAGCATATCGGCTCAGAAATTTTAATGTTTGGAGTCGCACACAAATTGATCTATGTTGTACCAAAGAAAAAAAAAGAATACTTTGCTTTAGGCTTCAAAATATTGTCAGTAATAGTTTCTTGAATCTCCAACTCCCGCCTTCTACAAATCTCATTCAAATCTAGTCTGACATGCACGTTATCTTTAGTTTTTTTTCTTTAACATCTATCACAATGTTGAATATATTGTCAAAGAAACTTTTCTTCACGTGCATCACGTCGAGATTATGTCTGATCATGTTATCCTTCTAGTAACGCAAAACCTAAAAAATGAATTTTTTTATCAGTTATGAATGACACCAAAGCTTAATGGATGATGCAAATATAGCTCAAGATAAACAGTAATCTTTGGAATGTCACCGACAATCTTAAAAAAATATTCCCCAAATACTATTGGAGATGACGTTGATTTCTCAATTTTTTTTTCTTTTGAATTCACTTTTGTTTCTCATAATAGGATGTCTGACATCTAAAAATATATGGTGACAACCAACTCATAAATTCTTCTTGCCATGTTGAAGCGTGAATGCCTTAGAAGAATTCATTCAATATGAACATGCAAACTTTCCCGCATTGCTCCACCCAGATAACATTCCATATGTTGGAAAATCACTTTTTGTCCAAATTAATACTGCTTTCATCAAAAAATTGTGCTTCATAGTAACATCATAATTCACGAAGCCTCTTTCCCAAAGAATCAATAGCTCATTTATCAGTGGTTGTAATTATACATCAATCCAACCTTTAGGACTACTGGGACCTGGAATAGTCAAGGTCAAGAATTAGAAGGTCATCGTTATGCACATCTTGGGGCAGGGTGGGAGGGGAGATTATATGATGTAATAATCAATGACCAACAAGAGTAAGCTATTGCGGTCTGAGTGTAATTTCACTGTGAGATTTGATCAGTATCCCCGACATTATTCTTGTGCATGCCCCTTAATAGCTCAAATTATTCCTTGTTTGCAATGATGATCTCCTCTGTAGAGATTTGAGCTTTGACGCGATTGATGAGATCAGTGTAAGAGCGCACTGTCACCCGCATAAGTGATGAATAGAAAGGTCTTGGGTGAAGGCCTCCAAGAAAACTCTTCTTAGTAACTCTCGATCCACTCCAGGAATGTGGCTGGCTTTAGTGGAGAACCTGTGAAAGTATTCCTTGTGGGATCCCCCATCATTCTTGCGAACTCTCGATAAGTGAGAGAAATCTTTGATGATCGTTCTACTTGCTATGAACTGTTGTACGAATAATTTGATGAGCTCATTGAAGGTGTTCATGGTGCCCCCTGGAGAGAGTAGAACAATGTACAGGCTTGACACTTAAGCGTCGTTGGGAAAACACTTGACAGAGAAGTGCATCAGAGGCACGGTGAATGTGCATGATGGTTCAATATTGGTCAACGTGCTCGTATGAATTAGCTACCCTTCATAGGCATTAATGTTTGAGTGATAGGGTGTCGGAGAACCACGTCAACCAATGGAGAGGATTCTTGGAAGCTGCGGTGAGCAGGAAAGCGATCCCTTTTATGTAGATGAATCTCTTCATGAAATCGGTGTTGTAGTTCAAGTCGCATGATATCTGCAGAAGTGACAGTAAGGTGAGGCGGTTCCAGAGGAGCTACATGAGACGGATGAGTCAAACTTGTAATGTCGAGAAGATCAGTGTCTTGTCTCGGTAAAGGAATTGTTTCATCATTAAAAGAGAACCCGATGAGTGAATATTTCCTGTTGAATGTTGAACTAGTGTTAATTAATTTCCATTGGGTTGCGGTTGTCGCTCTTTGCATAGGAGATCAAGGATCTCATGTTGAGACTCCTCCATCCTACGTACTCAATCTTCCAGAGAATGGCCCAAAACACCTTTGTTAGCAGGATAATGTCTTCAGGAGTTAGAGAATGCAGATGCTTGATCACCTTGGCTTTGTGACTGTCTTCTCGAATGATAGGTGTTGGAGCGGGTTGCTCTGTTGTTGCAGTGTTGCACTTGGTGGTCATGCAACAATTCTTACAAGTATTTTAATGATGAGAATGCTCTATTTCTCACAAATAGCGCTAAACTGATGCATGCTAGAAAATTCACGGAGGTAGAGTACTAGATTATTATTTTAGCATTGCACGATAATTCAACGCACACTCAAGTAAAAGAAACCAATCAGTTACGACACAAGAAGTTCTTACGTGAAAAACCTGCAAAGGGAAAAACCACGACGTCTGTCTCAGATATAAAAATCCACTATAAGTTGATGATTACAAAGACTCATTGTCCCACAAATAGGAAAAGAGTTACTAGGTTTTCCAAGTTACAATGTTGACTAATGGTTTTCAGTCAGCGGCGGTCAGCGGTGATTGGTGGTGATCAAATGTGGTCAGTAGTAGACGATTGTCGGTGGTGGTTGATGGTGACAGTAGTGCTTTCGACAGCGGTCAGCAATGGTTGAGGAAGATCGACGACGGTTGACGATGAATGATGGCAGCCTATGGGCGTTGTCAACAGTTTGCGTTCGGTGACAAGGACCGACGTTGATCGACGGTGATAGGGCTGGTGCTGCACTTTCACTCATTCTCAAAGCTTTAAGTTCTTTCAAGCCTCCAGCCCTCTCTATTTATAATGTTCTGTGTGCAATAAATGGAGAAATATGAACCTTTTTTATCGAGCGGTACAGATGACTTCCTTCGATCAAACAGCGTTTTATGGACATTTGAGTGCCTAAAAAATGTCGGAATTGAGCAATCATGGGCTCGTTGGATTTTTCTTTTCGAGACACTTGATTCAATTATAGGCTTGCTAGATTCAACATTCGTTTAAGCTTCTAATTATGTCTGAAAAATTTTCAAGTCTGGTTTAATGACTTAATCTGATTTTGATATGACTCAGATTTAACTAATTTTGAGAATATTGGGTTCTTCTTATTGAGTCAATCAATTTGACTGTAATTTTACTCAAATTGGAGTTCTGAATGAGTTTTCATCGAGATTTGAGTATTTCTTACTCAAAAAATCATCTCGATATATGTCATACCTCGAGATTCATGTCGGATGATGAAAATTTTCTAAAGATGTATCATATTTCGTTCCTTGTGATGATATCATATTCCTCTATCTTATCCGACCACAAATTAAAATTGTAAAATGCTTTTTATGCTGTCCCTCACAATACATATCATATATTCTTTGGCCATTTTAATTTTATTTTTATTTTGAGAGGTCCCACCTTCTATCTTGGTAACATATTCAAGCTAGGAATAATATGCACTTCATGCAATTCAAATTGATTTAATTTTTAATATTATTTCTGGAATTGCCTTTTTTTTATAATTAAATTTTATTTTATTTTTATTATAGACATACTTAACAAGATATGAAATGAAATAAGTTTGGCGAACTACTAGAATCATATTTCCTTCCACCCTCATCCAATTGGTAGAATAGACTTTCTCATCCAGCGGTTTCAGTAATCTCTCAACCAATTTAATGGCTTTAATTAGAGCTTAAGTTAAGCCATTAATAGCGGTTAAGTTGATTAACTAATTTAAAGTATAAATGAGGAATTTACTTTGCCCACACTTAATTGTGATGTATTTACACGTCTAACACCTAAATTTTATTTTTTTACATTCATACCCCCCAAATCTTTCATATCATATAGAAATATCCTATTTTCTTTTTTTAACTTTAAAAACACAGATAAAGGGTCTGTTGGAAGCAGTTTAATGGGAGCGGCGACGTTTTGAAAACGCTGCACGACTGTTTGGTTAACGCGTTCGCTCAAACGTATTCCCACCGCTCACACGCGGTATTAGCGACATAAGGCGGAGCACGATAATCTCTCCTCCCTTCGCGTCCTGCGTTGAGTTCTTGCGTTTAGGGTGAAAAAGACATGCATTCCGTATAACCTGTTATAAATACAAATAAGTTTTTTTTAAAAAAATTGTACATGAAAAAATTTGACGGCGCAGTTCTCAAAGAGATCCAATGACTGAGAAGAGAGGAACCACAATAAAAAAAAGCTCATCCTAAAAGACTAGGAGGCCCAATTATCAAATTGATATGATTTTACATGCCTAAAATCTAAAATTTAATACTTATATGCATAAAAAAATTATATTTAACATTTCAAAGTTAATACATATAGCATTTTTATGTGATTTTACAGATATGAATGTTATATATATAAATATTAAACTAGTAGTATTAGATACATAAATACATAAAAATTATACGGAATGTATGTGAATGCCCCTAAATAAAAATATATTACAAGAATTTCAAACATAAACTAATGTTATAAATTTCATGAATGTATTTCAATATCTCTAAAATAATGGATAATTAAAAAATAATAAAAAAGCAATTTTTTATGAGATCTTTGGGTGGGAGAATCGAATCCAGGCCTTTACTGCTGTTCAATCGAATTAGCTTGAAACAGTTACATCAAAATCGCTTACACTCCATTCAGCAATCTCCTCACCATCACTAACAAAAATTTCAGTTCCAACATCAACAGATCTCCAAATTCTCCTCGCAGGACTGCTTCCCGGATCCTACAAACCACACCAAACTCAGTTCCAAACACAATCCGAATCAACATCACAAATGGCGGCAGAATCTTAATCAACATCACCTGATAGAAATAAAGTCTGCCGGACAGACCGCCGACGTCGAGCTCCCATGTTCTCGGATCGCCGACCCACCCCTCGCCGGCTTTTGCCGGAAAGCCANCAATCAACATCACAAATGGCGGCAGAATCTTAATCAACATCACCTGATAGAAAAAAAGTCTGCTGGAGAGACCGCCGACGTCGAGCTCCCATGTTCTCGGATCGCCGACCCACCCCTCGCCGGCTTTTGCCGGAAAGCCATAGGGGGCCCAGGCTGGGTGAGGAAGCAGCTGAACAATCTCCTGAGCTTGAGGATTGCTGTATGGATCACAGGTGCTGTGAGGCTCTTCGAGGAACAGGGCGTTGCCAGGGGAGCAATAGTAATGGTATGCAGTGTAGGGGAAGTCGGCTGTGTTGTTTCTGAAGATTTTGTGGTTTTCAGGAGTAATGTGGAAGGGTGGGCAGGCGTTGAGGTTGCTGGGGCTGCACCAAGCAGGGGTTTTGGGGTTGATGATCATCTCGCTGTATCGGGTTACGTCGGTGGTCGTGTC
>JXCR01148922.1:197756-209457 GCA_002079205.1 Phalaenopsis hybrid cultivar
TATATATATATTAGAAAAAATAATATTTTAAAATTTGAAAATACGTGATTAAACCGATCTCATATCCTCAGTAGTTTAAATAAACGAGTATAATACCGCAAGCAATTTATCTATCCCGAAGGGTAGACACACAACTCACTGGTAAGACTCGATTAAATAAACTAAAGAATTTATGAAATCCGTTTAAGTTTGTGAAAAAAACTATTTTTTTTTATATCGACGAACAGACTCCCCTATTTAATATGAAGCCAGCTCGCCCAAAGTTGAGGTCATCTAAAGAACCAAATCACTTCTCCAATAGCCCCTGAAGAATGACTCGCAAGAAGGTTTCCATCTCCAAAAAAATAAAAAAATAATAAAAAAAATAAAAAACTAAAAAAGTTAACACACATCCCGCACTAAGGGAAGAAAAGAGAAAATGTATAAGCCTTACCAACATCTGATTCACCTCGGACCAGGTCTTACGTCTTGAGTCATGGAAAGGTAGAACCCCCACCGATGACCTCTCAAAGGTAGAACCATCCACCGATCGAGTGGTCATTGAAAAATAGAGGAGAGGTCCTAAGGATCAGTGGGAAGCAAGTCATCAAAGGAACTCCCACGGAGGGGGCCATCCCCAGAAACCCCGAATTCTCGTCAATCAAAGGAGAATACCTACTCGACATATTACGAATCGAGTCTGAGGACTCTCTAAAACCCTATTTCGTCCATTGTTTTCTGCCTCTTTACTAACTCTTTTTTCGAAACCTCTCCCAGATTATGATGCAACTCGATCCCAAGAGAAATCAATAACCTAGTCTTATCAGCAGACTGCAACCCATCAACTGATTCCTACTCCATTACGGAGCTACAAGGAAAGAAGCGAAGATGCAGAAGGAGGAGATAAACCCAAAACGATAAAATCACATCTCATGAAGTTGAATTTAATGACTAAGGGCTCATAAATATAAATGATTAAAGAATTATTTTTTTATTTAATTTGGGCCTACTGGACTATTCCACTTGTTAGGCTTGAATTGCTCAGCATTGGGCCCATTCTTTGTTGTTGTTCAAGTGATGTTTGCTTTGTGAGCAATTGTCTTATTCCAACCCAAAACTTTTGTCTTTATTCAAATCATATTATAATTAATATAGAATTGGTCCATGATCTTATTCAATATTCAAAACAAAATAAAATAAAAATAAATAAACATTTAAAAATACTTCCAAAATTCAATAAATCTCTTACTTTTTTTATTAATATAATAATATTTAAAAAAATATTCAGTCTTTAATTTTATTATTATTATTTTTTAAAATGCTGAGTCATAATTCCACTCAGAAGATGTGGAATCAATCTTTTTTTTAAAAAAAAGATAGATAAAATTATTGTATAAATAAAGTAATATTAAAGAATAAAATGATTCTTCAATTAAAAACAAAGTGAAGCACTTATTTTTAGTATATATTTTTGTATCAAGCAAAATAATTTATTGGAAGCACTTAATTCAAAATTACTTTTTTATTAAGCATTTATAGTTGTATCACATAGTTCTCATGTATTTACATACCTCACCTCTAAACTTTCATATTTGCATATAAACATAACACTTAAATCTTTAGTATCACAACAAAAATATTCATTTATATGTTTAAGACACCTAGGGTTCTAAATATAAATATTTAATCTTAGGTATTAGATACCAAAATACAAACCAATTGTGTGGTATGTAAATTCTCTTTATTATTTTCTAATTTATTAAGATTAACTTTCAAATTTTAAGGTTGTTCGTCTTACGGGAGATAAAATTAGAAATTAGTAATTAGTGTATGCTTCGAAGTTGAATCTTACAGTCAGAAAAAAGACTCTCAACCAACTTCTTCACAAGCAAAAAACACCCTCAAACAATTGACTTCAAATAAGTGTTGTCTCTTAGAGAAAATTATTATTATAGAACTACATATACAATTAACAATTTTATATGTTTAAAATTATACTCATATTTAATTACATATTATCCACATCTAATATTTTGTTTTTCAAAGTATTAATCATAAAAAAAAATTGGCAAATAAATCTTCTATGTTGCAGGGACACGTATATGACATGACATGAACACAATACATGTTTATTATTGAAAATATACAACACAAAAACGTGTCAGACACGCCATTACAAAAAAAAAAAAATTATTAAAAATATATGTATATATTAAATAAATAAAAGAAAATAATTAATAATGTTAACTTTCAAAAACTAATAAGCCCATAGATATATCTTTCATTTATGACATACAAAATGCAAGCACAAGAACATATATTATCTTGTAATACATCAAAATTTAACTATGTTAATTCATTAAAAGAAATAAAAGGAGACCGACTTCTTTGACACGTTCTTCTAGTTCACAGTTCACATCCATTATTATTATCATTAAATATTGTATATTCTAACTCTGGATCATCAATAGAATGGTTTGCAATCTGCATAATTCTCATATCATTAAGGTTATTAAATTCATCTCCTACAACATTCCACGCCGTGCTAACTCCTTTAATGTTATTTGGAGCATTTCTTGATAACAAATGAAGGTTAGTATGCACATAAACTTAAATTTCAGCTCGTTTTGAATTTATTTTTTTTCTCTTCATGGATTGTATGAATGAATAAGTTCTTCAATTTCTCTCAGAATATGAGGAGGAGACTTATCGAAAAAGCTTTATAGTAATAGTTTGAAGTAAAGACGTTGAAGCTCTATGAATCAACCACCACATTTTTGGATCCACTTTCCAACTATCGCAAAAGAATTTTTGATGTTCAAATTCATCTAAATATCCAACAAAACATAGCTAAATTCACATTTATAAGTCGTCTTTCATCATCATTTAGAACATAACTCTTCAAACAAACTTTTCTCATTTTTGAAATTTTAAAATCTCCGAGAGGAAACTCGTTGAGGATTCTCCTCGTAACATTCTTTACTTAAATATCATTCAAGAATGTATAAAATAAAATAAAAATTCAGATATGTGATTCTAACCTAATAGAAGAAAAGTAAACTAAAAAGCAAAAACGTAAAATTTTCCTTGAATTTAAATATTGACTTAAGCAATGTAGGGGCGTGTTACTTTTGCTCCGCATATCTTCCAAAATTATACGTACAACACCCAAAAAATTTGAGTTTTCATCATTTATTTTTCTTTCATATTTCTATATTTCTTCTTTCACTTTACGTAATATTGTATCCCATATCTTATAAATCAAGTGCAAGCATGGCTTATTTTTATTTGCAGCTTGAATCATATGATGAACATGATTGATAAAAGATATAATATATTCAACTTTCTCCTTCACATATCTTGTCTTTCTCACATCATCCTCAAAATAGCTGACTATCTTTCATTAATCACTATTGCTTGAATTGCATTTTTAATTTATTTAAATCTTCTTAACATCACAATAACCGAAGCAAATTTAGTTTCAGCAACAACAAACATTTTTTGATTAGAGAAATTATTAAATATAGAAAGCCTCATAGAAGGATTCATGATAAAATTTTTTACCAAAATAACATCGCTAATAACCACTATGATCCAATGACCTTCATTATATGTGATCTCATTTGCTTAAGTAATTTTCACAACACATATATTCCTTAAGACAAGATTAAGGGTGCGAACAGTGCAAGGTGTCCAAAAGTTACGAGGATATATTTGCTCAACAAGCAAACCAATCGTCTGACAAATTAGAGCATTATCAGTAATTATGTGAACAATTTATGAAGGACCAACCATCAAAATTTATCTTTATTTTGCCCTTGCTGTTATAAAATTGATAAGTGATTGTCTTTATGAATCAATCCAACCATTACATACTAAACTAATTGTTTTCTCTTTTCATGTGCTTTTTGGTTTAAATAATTTCTCAATATTAAATCTTTCTCTACAATAAATTTGATCTAATAACTATTTACACTAGTCGATTTCTTATAAAATATTCTATTAATGTGGATTTCTTGTAAGGTTAAATGGGAGGTCAACTGAAAAAATACCCTTGTAATCTCACATTCTAGTTGTTCTCATATATGTATATTAAATATGTTTTCCAAACTACTATCTGCGATATCTTTTCTTTTTTTAGTCTCATGCCCTTTCATTTTAAGTGAATCAACATTGACACTAGCATCATTAATTTGAATTAAAAATCATAATAACATGACTCATGAGAACTTCATAATTAGATCTCTTTTGGAAGAGTCCTTTTAATCCTTAACTCAGTTTCATTGACTTGTTTTGTATTTCACATATTAATGAGGAACTTACTTTAGGAAAAACTTTAATTTCATAACCACCAATCTTAAGAAAGTGAGCTTTTACTCTTGAATATGATCCTTTATAAGTGATGCCACAAAAGTTACATGTAAATGTAATATGTCCTTCACCTTTAGATGATTTTCCTAGCAACAGTGACTTGATTCCACAATGGTTTATTCTCTTCTATTTTTGAGTTAGTTGAAATCTCACCGCTTCTAAATGCATCTCCAGTATAACTCATTTTTCATTAATAGATATTTCACAATACACATAAAAATTCATTTTTAAATAGCTTTAAAATGAGCAATTATAAATAAAAAATGAGGCGCAAACAATAATATCATGGATTAGTGTTTTAAAAATTTGCTAAGTAGCAAAATTCAAATATTGCATCTTGCCAAAATAGTTTTACTTCAATAAAATTACAAGCATCAACAAACCGTAAGACACTCTAATTTCTCTTGCATATTAGTACTCAGAAAATTTTTCCATATAACAGTTGAAGTCTTGTATTATCATAATGATTATGTGAAACCCCTCCTTAAGAAAATTGAAGGTGATATCTTAAACATTTATGAAAATAATTTGAATATTACGTTTCAAATTAGTTTATGAAATTAAAGTATTCACAGTGAAACTAAACAACTCAATACCTTCCATATTTATCCAAATGCAAAAACAAACAAAAAAAAATTGTTAAAAGTAAGAGTGACAGCCATGTTTGCAAGTGCTTACTTGAAATTGTAACGACAATATCAAAATATTATTCCCATAGTAAGCTCTTTAACAAATTAGCAACATTTATTGGTTCCATGTTGAACTAAGATGCAAGAAAAACAGAGGCATATAATTTCATAATACTGTTGTCTAATGCTTCCTCCATCATTTGATATCGTTCTTTATGAAAAATTTCACTAATAAACATATTTAATAAATGAGATGAGAGCTAAAGGAGCACCTAATGGTAAGACTCAAAAGTCGAAACCCTAGATGGCCTCTATTCGATGAGCAGAGGAAAAGATGGATAGTGAGTCAACAATAGCCAAAAACACCGAAGTGCTGTGAGGCTCTCAAGGGAGAGATTGAGATAGAAAGCAGGTTGGGTTGCGAAGCTGATGTGAATCAATCAATTAAAGGAGGAGGAACCGACCAAGATGGCTCGACCTTCTTTTTTTAAAAAAATTGTAATTTGCATTAAAATAATGAATACAAAAAGAAAAACAAGAAAATGTCTAGCCCGATAAAATATGGGCTAGGTCAAAATCAACAAAAGAAAAAAGAAAATATGAATTATCCACATTTCTAACAAAAAAAACCACAAAAATGGCTTTTTGAGCACAAATATGGACAACCATATTCCTCTATTTGTTTATATGCTAAAAAAGAATCTGTCTAAACGAAGTCAAAAAAGAGATGTCTTCAACGTCTTGCAATCTTCCAATCCTTCTATCACCCATAGTAGCTTGTCATAAGAAATTGATAATATTTAAATTATCACATTCGATAATGATACCTTTAACATCCAACATCCATTGCACCATGAGGTCCCGAATAGAGGAAATCACAAAAACTTCAACTTTAGCACCACCTCAGTGCTTTTAGGGTTTATCAACTGCATTCCTTATAACATGAGGGTGGGGGGCACCAACACTGTTTTAGCTTTTGTAAAGAAAACCGATCTAGCTTCCTAAGGATGAGAGGGCTGACTAGGTACTCTAGTTCCTCCACCTTACATAACTTCAAAAGTTTCCAAGTCTTCTTTTATTCCTAGTAATAGTTTTGTTGCTGCAAAAAATATAGCCCATTTTCAAGAACCCACTTTCTTCCTAATCCACATACAATAATCAAAAGCTGACCTTGGATTGTACAAGAAAATTTCAAAAGCTAAAACATTAAAACATAAATTCTAACATGTAATAACTAATAAGTAATAAGTAATAACTAATAAATTAATACATTAATAAATGCATGATATTTACTGTTAAAAGTATTTTTGAGAATTTTTTTTTATTCATTAATTTAGGACATGTGTGTCAAAATTTAGGACACCAGTGTCCAACATAAGAATTGAGTCGTATGTATACAAATCATTCCAAAATTTTGCATTTTTTTTAAATTTTAATCTTAAAAATATTTTTTTTTAAATTTTTTTGATTCATTAATTTAAGACGGACGTAGAATTGGGACATCTGTATTTTTTTTAATATTATTTAATTCAATTGTGCCCGATATGTGTCTCAATCGTGTCGAGCCATGTATTGTGATACACGGATACAAACACTTTAATTAGAAGTGTCAGTGAAGCATAATAAATCTACCTATAACTTTATAGAAAATAATACTTATATTTTGTTTTAATTTATTTTTTTTTCTAAAAAAAATTCTTATAAGATATGGAGCTCCACAACTTGGATTCATCCCGCCGCACATCACATCAAACTCTTCGAATGGACGGTGCAAGATTGCTGGGGGCGTCACCTTCTGCCGGTCTTCATACGGCACATTAATCTATATATAGTCGGGAAAAGCGGAAAGCATTGTTAATTCCCTCCACTATCGTCAGCTTCCACGAGCTCTCCCCTCCTCCACACTCCTCTCGCTCTCTTCAGGTAATTTATTTATAATTTCCATGAAAACGATGTTAGAAATTAGCGTTTTTGTTATGAATTTTATTCGAATGCGAGAAATTCTCTGCGGGTTTCTTAAATTTTGTTATTTTTGTGGATTTTTTGTATTTTTTTGAATTTTTTTTTCATGGAAACAGAGTTTTTAACTGTGTTTCCCGCAGTATTCTCATTGGATTTCGATTAATTTGATTATTTATTTATTTTTTATAGTAAATATAGTTGATTTTAGTGTGGATGGATTGAAAACTTGGTGGAAGATTGATGAACATTCACCTGCTTTGAAGTTAGGGTTGAAGTTCGTTAAACTTATTATTTTCAGTGGGAATCGCAGGATGGAGGCTTGTAATTAATGGCGATATGGGCTGTTTGTCCATAGGAGCTATTCAATAAAAATTGAGAATACTAGACTACATAAAAAATAAAATGACAATGTTAAATCTAGAATTTAGTAAATCCAGTTCCTTCTAAAAAATTTCATAGTTTTGCATTAAATCCCAGAAATCCTGTTCTTGGTGTGATTTAGTAAATCCGGTTTTATAGAATTTACCGAAACTGCTAAAGCCATTATCATATGGCCCCTAAATCTTCCTAAATCCTGATAAACTATTTGATTATTTGTTTTAGCATCTAAAATTTGTTGGGAGAGGAGATTTTTTAATTTGTTAAATAATTGAATGTTGAGATTTAACAGCTAAGCTTCCCCTTTTGTTGAAATTTGTACATCTCACCTAACAGACTTAACAATTTTTCTCTCCACAAATATATAAAATCTTATTTAAATACATCCTAAAATAGATTCCGCTGATTACTTTATTGGTGCCAAGGAAGGTAAGGTGCCCCTTTTATTGAAATGAAGAGTTGGTGTAGAAAATTGTGTTTTANATTTTAGCTTTTGTAAAGAAAACCGATTTAGCTTCCTAAGGATGATAGGGATGCCAAGGTACTCCAGTTCCTCCACCTTACATAACTTCAAAAAGTTTCCAAGTCTTCTTTTATTCCTAGAAATAGTTTTGTTGCTGCAAAAACTATAGCCCATTTCCAAGAACCCACTTTCTTCCTAATCCATATACAATAATCAAAAGCTGACCTTGGATTGTACGAGAAAATTTCAAAAGCTAAAACATTAAAACATAAAACCTAACATGTAATAACTAATAAGTAACAAGAAATCAATTAATACATTAATAAATGCATGGTATTTACTGTTAAAAGTATTTTTGAGAATTTTTTTATTCGTTAATTTAAGACATGCGTGTCAAAATTTAGGACACCAGTGTCCAACATAAGAATTGAGTGTTATGTATACAAATCATTCCTAAAATTTGCATTTTTTTAAATTTTAATCTTAAAAATATTTTTTTATTAATTTTTTTGATTCATTAATTTAAGACGGCGTAGAATTGGGATATTTATATCTTTTTTTTAATATTATTTAATTCAAAAGTGCCTAATATGTGTCTCAATCGTGTCGAGCCATGTATTGTGGTACACCGATACAACACTTTAATTAGAAGTGTTAGTGAAGCATAATAAATCTACCTATAACTTTATGGCAAATAATGCTTANTAATTTTTTATATATAATTATTTTAAATTATTTTATATTTCGAACAATAACGATTCGAACACCGAACAAACCACTGTTCGTGTTTGGTTCGTTTAACTAACCGAACGAAAAAAAATTGTTCATGTTCGTCTCGTTGCTGTTCGTGTTCGGTTCATTTATCTAACCGAACGAAAAAAAAATTATTCATGTTCGTCTCGTCTACTTATCGAACAAATCGAACATAAACTCATTGACGAACCGAACACGAATTATTCGCGAACAACGAGCTTTTTTGACGGCCTTAATTGTGGTACAACACTTTAATTAGAAGTGTTAGTGAAGCATAATAAATCTACCTATAACTTTATGGCAAATAATGCTTATATTTTGTTTTTATTTATTTATTTTTTCTAAAAAAAATTCTTATGAGATATGGAGCTCCACAACTTGGATTCATCCCGCCGCACATCACATCAAACTCTTCGAATGGACGGTGCAAGATTGCTGGGGCGTCACCTTCTGCCGGTCTTCTTACGGCACATTAATATATATATAGTCGGGAAAGGCGGAAAGCATTGTTAATTCCCTCCACTATCGTCAGCTTCCACGAGCTCTCCCCTCCTCCACACTCCTCTCGCTCTCTTCAGGTAATTCATTTATAATTTCCATGAAAACGATGTTAGAAATTAGCGTTTTTGTTATGAATTTTATTCGAATGCGAGAAATTCTCTGCGGGTTTCTTAAATTTTGTTATTTTTGTGGATTTTTTGTATTTTTTTTTGATTTTTTTTTCATGGAAACAGAGTTCTTAACTGTGTTTCCCGCAGCATTCTCATTGGATTTTGATTAATTTGATTATTTATTTATTTTTTATAGTAAATATAGTTGATTTTAGCGTGGATGGATTGCAAACTTGGTAGAAGATTGATGAACATTCACCTGCTTTGAAGTTAGGGTTGAAGTTCGTTAAACTTATTATTTTCAGTGGGAANATTTTTTTGAATTTTTTTTTCATGGAAACAGAGTTTTTAGCTGTGTTTCCCGCAGTACTCATTGGATTTCGATTAATTTGATTATTTATTTATTTTTTATAGTAAATATAGTTGATTTTAGCGTGGATGGATTGCAAACTTGGTAGAAGATTGATGAACATTCACCTGCTTTGAAGTTAGGGTTGAAGTTCGTTAAACTAATTATTTTCAGTGGGAATCGCAGGATGGAGGCTTGTAATTAATGGCGATATGGGCTGTTTGTCCATAGGCGCTATTCAATAAAAATTGAGAATACTAGACTACATAAAAAATAAAATGACAATGTTAAATCTAGAATTTAGTAAATCCAGTTCCTTCTAAAAAAATTCATAGTTTTGCATTAAATCCCAGAAATCCTGTTCTTGGTATGATTTAGTAAATCTGGTTTTATAGAATTTACCGAAACTGCTAAAGCCATTATCATATGGCCCCTAAATCTTGCTAAATCCTGCTAAACTATTTGATTATTTGTTTTAGCATCTAAAATTTGTTGGGAGAGGAGATTTTTTAATTTGTTAAATAATTGAATGTTGAGATTTAACAGCTAAGCTTCCCCTTTTGTTGAAATTTGTACATCTCACCTAACAGATTTAACAATTGTTCTCTCCACAAATATATAAAATCTTATTTAAATACATCCTAAAATANTTTTCTTCTAGTGAATTTTATTAATTTCCGGTGCTATTTTTATGTATTTTTAAAATTTTTTGCGGCAAGATTTATTCTTATAAATGTAGTTTGGTCGAACTTACTAATTAGTTTAATTTAGGGGAAGCTAGTCTTTACTCTGCTTTGTTTTTGAAATTTTGAATAATGCTAAAATCTCGTTTGCTTATTTTTTCTCTTTATATCTTGTAGCTTTAATTCCATATGAAAGAGTTATGCTAGTTAATAAGCAAAATTTTTACATAAACCAATCTCGAACTATAATCTGCAATCAGTTATAAATATGAAGTTTAGAAAACCATATATAACAAGTTTTCATTTAAAGCATGAAGTAAATTCTCTTAAGAGTTTGTGTGTTTAAAACTCCGTTTTGACACTGAAGTTCTACTTCTCGATGTGACAGGCCGCATCAGCAGTTAAAGAAGGAGCCCCCTCTGAATTAAACAATTTACAGAATAACTTTGTCAATAAGTTAGACCAAACAAATACTAGAGAAAAGGCAGCGGATAAAAAAAGCATTGACTCTCAAATCCAGTCCTTCGCCCTGAATCCTGAAGCTAAACTTGCAGAAGTTAAATCTAATAGTTTATTAACTACAACACTCCAATCTCCTGCAGCTCTGAAAGCTCCCCCACCACCACCACCTCGGCCACCACCTCCTCCTCCTCTGCGTCTTCTTCCTAGAAACGAAGGCAATATCCAAAATGCGACAGCTTTGGTAGAGTTCTATCATTGTTTGACTAAAAGAGACGTAAAAGCAAATGGAAATGGCTCCGTTCAGGCTGCAAGTCCTNGAAGTTAAATCTAATAGTTTATTAACTACAACACTCCAATCTCCTGCAGCTCTGAAAGCTCCCCCACCACCACCACCTCGGCCACCACCTCCGCCTCCTCTTCGTCTTCTTCCTAGAAACGAAGGCAATATCCAAAATGCGACAGCTTTGGTGGAGTTCTATCATTGTTTGACTAAAAGAGACGTAAAAGCAAATGGAAATGGCTCCGTTCAGGCTGCAAGTCCTGTACATAACAGCATAGTTGGAGAGCTACAGAATAGATCAGCTCATTTATTAGCGGTAAGTTTTTGAAATTACTGCTGCTTATTTCAAACATTTATTTCTGGATTTTATATANGGTAAAAGCAAATGGAAATGGCTCCGTTCAGGCTGCAAGTCCTGTACATAACAGCATAGTTGGAGAGCTACAGAATAGATCAGCTCATTTATTAGCGGTAAGTTTTTGAAATTACTGCTGCTTATTTCAAACATTTATTTCTGGATTTTATATATTTTTCATGGTTTTTTAACTGTTTCAATAGATTAAAGCAGATGTAGAAACAAAAGGGGAGTTTATAAAAAATCTCATAAATAAAGTCCAGTCTGCGGCATATACAAATATGGATGATGTTCTGACTTTTGTGGATTGGCTGGATGGGGAGCTCTCTAAGTTGGTAATTTCTTTTGATTTATGAGCTCATGATTATCTTTTTTCCGCTTACATGGGATATAAAATCTGTTTTTTTTTTTTTGGAGGGGGGGGGG
>JXCR01148922.1:215079-231647 GCA_002079205.1 Phalaenopsis hybrid cultivar
TATATATATATATATATATATATATATATATATATATATATATAGAAATAATAATAATAATATTTTTTTTATTGATAGTTACATATTGATCACCCAAAACATTTACAAATTGACCACTCATGTGATTTTTTTGAACTACTGAAATGATGTATTTACTTGTGCCACGAACAAACTATTGAGAATTTGATTGAAATGAAAAATATTGGCTGGGGTTTTATCATGAATTTTGATATTTGAGTGAGAATTTTAAAAATGTATGAAAGAGGGCGGTCGGTTTGTAAATAGTAAGTTTCGGGTGATTGTTTGTAATTGTCCCTATTTTTATTGCACCATTATTTTTATATCTACATTTGTTCGTGCATCGTGCCTCAAAAGATGTGGCAAGTCTTTAAAATCTTGGATCTTCTTTCATGTCACTCTTTCTTTTCTTCACTCCTAGTATGATTTTGGCCACATTTTACAAATAAATTTTACTATTATTGAAAAAAAAAAGAGAGATGTGGGAACAAATTGAAGGCAAAGGATGACAAATCCATAAGTATCTTAGAATAGCGTGGATATTTAGGGCTTTAACCAAGCTGAGCTTAGGTGAGCCCAGTACTCATTCGCGTTCGCCTCATTCAATTTTTTTTTTAAATATAACATAAAAATAAATTTAAACTATTGTTATAATAATATTATTTATTTAATCAATAATTAATTCGAGCTGAAAATTGTCGAACAAGAGTTTGATCGTGTTCGGCTTGTTTATAAATCGAGCTAAAAAAATAAAATCTTACTTAACAAATGAATCAAATAAGAGACTCCTAGTGAGTTGAACAAGAGTCTCTTTTGAAAGAATTCTGTTTTTNAAACAAGAGTTTGATCGTGTTCGGCTTGTTTATAAATCGAGCTAAAAAAATAAAATCTTGCTTAACAAATGAATCAAATAAGAGACTCCTAGTGAGTTGAACAAGAGTCTCTTTTGAAAGAATTCTGTTTTTAATTTTTTAATGAAAGCAGATAAAGCTGGCTTGTGTGAGGCTTGCGAAAATTTACATAAAGAGAGTGCTGACAGAGCTTGAGCTGAACTGGCAGATAGAGAGGAGATCAGCTCAGGAATCTCTCCTTTCTCAAGGTGTCAGATTTGCTTATCGGGTTTATCAGGTAAGTTCTTCTTTCTTCTTCACAAACTCACTAAATAATTTTTCATTCTAATTCATTTTCTTCATAACATAAATTGATCATATTAACTATGTTTAATTTAAGTTTCTATTTTAGCACTAGATAATTTCATAATTTATGTAATTTCTATTATTTTGACACCATTTTAGTTGAAAGTAGCTTATTGATTCACATATTTATAAAGTAGTCAAACAGAATTATATTTTGGAAGATTTACATACATATAAGTCAATTTCCATGTTTTCACATATCTAACACCTAACCTTATATGCATGAAAAGGTGTATTTTGCTTTCTGAAAGTTAAGATGATGGTGTTTTTGATGTCATATGAAAGATTTGAGTGGTATAAATGTAAAAAAAGCAAAATTTAGATGTTAGATATATAAATACAGNGACCTTACATATGCATGAAAAGGTGTATTTTGCTTTCTGAAAGTTAAGATGATGATATTTTTTATGTCATATGAAAGATTTGAGTGGTATAAATGTAAAAAAAGCAAAATTTAGATGTTAGATATATAAATACAGAGGAATTGGGTTATATGTCTGTAAATGCCTCTTATATTTTTCATAATTTTTCTGTCCAAATTTTTTATCAAAAGACATAATAAATTATTCTGATTAAAGAAAACTTTTTATATATTCCAAAAAATAACAGTATTTCACATAAGCCATGATAATAATAATAATAATAATTATTATTTTTATTTATTATTCATGCCACCCAATTCTTATTGTATTCACATATTTAACACCTAAACTTTGGTTTCTTACATTTATACCACTCAAATCTTTCATATCATGTAANTATTATTTTTATTGTTATTTATTATTCATACCACCCAATTCTTACTGTATTCACATATTTAACACCTAAACTTTGGTTTCTTACATTTATACCACTCAAATCTTTCATATCATGTAAAAATACCTCTATTTTAAATGTTATAAAGTGAAATACATTTTTTCATGCATAGGTAAAATGACATATATGTAAAAAATGATGTTTAGGTGTGACTGTTGGGATGGAATGAGCACTCAGATTTTTATTGGTTCACAATCAAAACCATACTGTAGAATATGATCATATAAATTCGAGAAATCCGTAATAAAATAAATCGAACAGAAGCAAGCAATCTATAAAAGCACTTCAGGATTTACGTCTAAAACTCCGAGGATGAGAAAAAAATTACATAGCCACACCACAAAAAAATCACTATGAATGGGAGAAATGTACAAAGATACATACTCAGATCAACTCTCTGCAAACACAAAAACTTACAAAACTTCGCTCCAAATCCTCTCCTCAATCTCACAAGATAAAACCCTCATTGAAGTTCTCCTCGACTCTTTTCTGCTTCACGAAAGCCTTGTCAAGAAACACAACACGCGCACGAATCTTCGTTGCTTTACTTGAAGACATAAGAACTGAAAAACAATAGGAGCCGTCCCGGCGGCGTAATAACGTCCAGAAGCGGTGTAATTATTTTGATTGCTCGGTTCCACAAACCCGCGAGTGTTTCAGGCTCCACTTCACAAGAGTTAGATATATGAATCTACAAATTTGCACAATTTAGTATTAAAAAATTTGTTCCATCCACATAGTACTTGAAGAAACAATACTTTAAAGAATAAGCATGCTTAAATGCATTTAATTAACTTAACAAACACTAAAAAAAGGTACTAATATTTCATAATTTCTGAATGAACCCTCAATTCTCTGTGGCAGTTTGTTGGAGGATTGGATCCTGAAACAATGCGAGCATTTGAGGAGCTGAGAAGCCGAGTTCAGTGGAGGGAGTCCAGAGATATGATGCAAAATCAAATCTTTGGCAATTAGTCCCAAATTCATTTTTAATTTTCCATTTATTTCATTTTCAGGGATTTATTTTTCACGTATAATTGGAAAATGTTCCCTTCTGAACCTTTAATAGATGGAAAGAATAAATTTTTATTCTTCTTAGGACTTATAAGCAAAATATTCCTTATTATCCACAAGAGATGTTGTCTTATAGATGCTTCAGGGATATGCTATAATGTAATGATGAACAACTATAAATGTTATCACAATTAGTGATAAATAGTGTATTATATTTTGCTTTTTTTCAGGGAAATTTACATAGATACCATGCAATTCTTATGTATTTACATATCTAGCACAATTTATGTTTATAATAATGATGTCATGAATCTATGTATAAAAAATGTGTATTTCATTTTTAAAAATATCATGATGAATGATGAAATTTTGATGTGATTTTAAGGAATGGGTGTATGTATGTAAATGTGAATGTTTAGGTGTTAGATATGTAAATCGGTTATAATTGTGAGGTATATATGTAAATGTTTTTATTTATTTATTTATTCTATATATGTTATAAAAAATGCATACCTTCAGCATATGTATCACTGCATTTCTTATGCATTTAGATGACTAATACCTGAATTTTAAAATTCATTTAACTTGCCAGGATCAAATCACATTATATAAAAAAAAGTTTCTTTTATTTTAGATTATTTATTTATTTATTTAAAATAAAATTTTGTTGATATTTATATGAAATATAAATGACATAAAACGATGGTCATAATATAATTCCTTGAATTTAGCCACGACAACAACAAAAACAAAATGTTAGTCACGGGTTAGATTCTCAGTGACGCTGAGTTTTTGAATATTTAGGCACATGACGAGAGCTCTAATCATGGGGCATAGCGCATGAGAAATCGGTATTTGGGCCTCATAAATGTACAATATATATATATACACTTCATAAATGTACAATAAGTATACTATATATAAATAAGATGAGTTATATTACATCTATGAAAGACAAATAGAACAGTATATAAATGAGATGATATCATTAGAGATCTGCTTTGCTTGATCGAGCTGGCAATAAGTATATGACCCAATTACTTGAAATTCGATTGAGACTTTATTTAATGGCCCACTCAACTCAATTTCATGAATTGTATTTGTTTAATATAAGATTGTTCATGAATCACACCAAAATAATAAAGCATAAACGAGGAGGGAGGGAGACATGCAGGTAGATGAAGCAGAAACATTGTTGTCCCTTCATTAAATGCTCCCATTATTTATAAAGAATATAGTACAATAATGATATTACATTTTTAGCCCTATTTGGAGAGGCTCCATACTAGGTTTTATCATATTTTATAAGAAACGACTTATCATCTGGTTGCCTTTTGACTCGATCGACTAAGCTTCGTTGATTCAGTTCGACTAGGCCAGCTCGGTTGACTGCCTTCAATCTCTAGTAAGGCGTCGTTGGGCCTCGGTTGGATGGTTGAGGATAGTTTGTGGAACTGACTCCTTTGGGTTTTCTGCANGTAGTACAATAATGATATTACATTTTTAACCCTATTTGGAGAGGTTCCATACTGGGTTTTGTCATATTTTATAAGAAACGACTTATCATCTGGTTGCCTTTTGACTTGATCGACTAAGCTTCATTGATTCAGTTCGACTAGGCCAGCTCGGTTGACTGTCTTAAATCTCTGGTAAGGCGTCGTTGGGCCTCGGTTGGATGGTTGAGGATAGTTTGTGGAACTGACTCCTTTGGGTTTTCCGCACTACGACATAGGTTGCTGCATCAAATCTATTTTCTTGCAGTTGACGGTTAGGTCACTTTCTTGTCTTGTATCTGGTCGAATGACTTATACTTGGATTGCTTGGTCATTTTCTTGCCCGCCTTTTGACCCAAACGACTTTTGTTTATTTAACTTGTCTTGTCTGATTTGTTGGGCTGATGCAAATCCAGAGGAAATTATGGAGGAGGATTTAGAAACCCATACAAGTCAGGAAGGGCAATAAATCCTAATTTCAAATTCAAAATTCAAATTAAGTTTCAAATTATGGAGGAAGAATTGGAAACCGAGACAAATCAGGAAGGACACTAAATCCTAATTAAAGTTTTAAATTCAAAATTCAAAATTCAAAATTTGAATTTGAATTAAGAAGCTCAATTAAAGGCTCCCGTTTTAAAAGTTAATTAAAGTTTTTATTTTCATGTTATGTTTTCCTTTATTGCTTTCCTAAAAGTAATTTTGTAGGTTATTATCTTCGATGGGAGGTTTGTAATATGTTTCCATAATTTAANTTTGGTCATTTTCTTGCCCGCCTTTTGACCGAAATGACTTTTGCTTATTTAACTTGTCTTGTCTTATTTGTTGGGCTGATGCAAATCCAGAGGAAATTATGGAGGAGGATTTGGAAACCCATACGAATCAGAAAGGGAAATAAATCCTAATTTCAAATTCAAAATTCAAATTAAAGTTTCAAATTATGGAGGAGGAATTGGAAACCGAGACAAATCAGAAAGGACATTAAATCCTAATTAAAGTTTTAAATTCAAATTCAAAACTTTGAATTTGAATTAAGAAGCTCAATTAAAGGCTCCCGTTTTAGAAGTTAATTAAAGTTTTTATTTTCATGTTATGATTTCCTTTATTTGCTTTCCTAAAAGTAATTTTGTAGGTTATTATCTTCGATGGGAGGTTTGTAATATGTTTCCATTATTTAANAATTTAAATGGAGTAAGAAAAAAAAGATGGGGCATTGACTATTGCTACTAATTTATGAGTTCTTTTGAATTCCGTTAGTGAGTTTCTAATAGTGCAGAGGTATTTGCTTTGCCCCTCTCTTGAGTCCAACGAGATATTGAACTTAATGGAAGGCATCAATTTAGATTCATCATNTATTTAAATGGAGTAAGAAAAAAAAGATGGGGCATTGACTATTGCTACTAATTCGTGAGTTCTTTTGAATTCCGTTGGTGAGTTTCCAATAGTGCAGAGGGATTTGCTTTGCCCCTCTCTTGAGTCCAACGAGATATTGAACTTAATGGAAGGCATCAATTTAGATTCATCATCGTTCTCTACGTCCTCCGCGTGTCCGTCGTTGTTGTCCCTTTTTCTCCCACGAGCTGCTTCTTGTCCTCGTTGATTACTAGGGCCATATTCCGTTTGCGCATAGCGTTCCTCCTTAACATCAAGCCGATGAGTGAGTTGCTCTAATGCGGTGGTGAGTTGGTGGATTTGGTGTTGCAGTTGGGGTTGATCTGTGTGATGATTGATGGTGTTTTGGTCGTTTGGGTGCGAGTTGTTCGCCATGTCGTACGAGCTACCACTGCAAGTTACAGGCATGAGATGAAGACTTCGTAGTGAGGGAACTTCGGTTGGCCAATTTTGTATGGCCTCCACTATTTCAACGATTAAGACTCTTAGAGTCTGCTTGGGATCTTTTGAGTAGGTGGTTGTCGCTCCTCATAACAAGACAACTCTCGTTTAAAGTATCAGGATAATTTTCTTGGTAGTAGGCTCTATTAATAGCCCGATTATTTACGGGTCATCATGGATCTTTAAAGTGAGCTCAGGTAGGAGGATGAGGGTTATGCCTTGACTTCTACCCTTCTCCATGGGAGATTCTTTTCAGTGGATGATGATTGGTTTGCTCGATTCTAAATAAAATGAGAGGGGAATTGTAATAGTGTGTTGATATGTGATTGTTGGCTAGCTCTAACCACTCAACTAGTGTGTTTCGTCATTGTAATCCTAATGCGTAGCAAAAATGTCCTTCCTTCAATCCTTATGAGTCTTGAGCACCGGTGAACTGTTTTGAGAATATTCTCTTGAAATACGTGAATAACATGATTACTCATGGCGGTAATCAGTTTAACTATCTAAGGACCAAGTCCCTCAGCATGGTGAAAAAGTGATGTGGTTGGCCAAGTTTGTTTGTTCATTATAAGATTCGTGTGTTAGGATCTTGAATCATTTTGGTGGCTCGACATTTAACACCTACTGGGAGCATATATTTTATGGCAGGAAAGACGCTTCAGTATGCCNTGAATGTCTAGGTGTTAGATATGTAATTCGGTTATAATTGTGAGGTATATATGTAAATGTTTTATTTATTTTTTTTATTCTATATATGTTATAAAAAAATGCATACCTTCAGCATACGTATCACTGCATATCTTATGTATTTAGATGACTAATACCTAAATTTTAAAATTCATTTAACTTGCCAGGATCAAATCACATTATATAAAAAAAGGTTTCTTTTATTTTAGATTATTTATTTATTTATTTAAAATAAAATTTTGTTGATATTTATATGAAATATAAATGACATAAAACGATGATCATAATATAATTCCTTGAATTTAGCCACGACAATGACAAAAACAAAATGTTAGTCACGGGCTCGATTACAAGTGACGCTGAGTTCTTGAATATTTAGGCACATGATGAAGGCTCTAATCATGGGGCATAGCGTATGAGAAATCGGTATTTGGGGCTCATAAATGTACAATATATATATATACTTCATAAATGTACAATAAGTATATTATATATAAATAAGATGATTTCTATTACATCTATGAAAGACAAATAGAACCGTAAATAAATGAGATGATCTCATTAGAGATCTGCTTTGCTTGATCGAGCAGGCAATAAGTATATGACCCAATTACTTGAAATTCGACTGAATTTATTTAATGGCCAACTCAACTCAATTTCATGAATTGTATTTGTTTAATCTAAGATTGTCCATGAATCACACTCAAATAATAAAGCATAAACGAGGAGGGAGGGAGACAGAGAGGTGGATGAACAGTAGAAACATTGTTGTCCCTTCATTAAATGCTCCATTTATTTATAAAGAATGCAGTACAACAATGATATCACATTTTTAGCCCTATTTGGAGAGGTTACATGCAGGGTTTTGGCATATTTTACAAGAGAACTTATCATCCGGTTGCCTTTTGGCTCGATCGACTAAGCTTAGTTGATTTGGTTCAACTAGGCCAGCACGGTTGACTATCTTCAATCTCTGGTAAGGAGCCGTTGAGCCTCAGTTGGATGGTTGAGGATAGTTTGTGGAACTGACTCCTTTGGGTTTTCTCCACTACGGCATAGGCTGCTGCATCAAATCTATTTTCCTGCAGTTGACGGTTAGGTCACTTTCTTGTCTTGTATATGGTCGAATGACTTATTCTTGGATTGCTTGGTTTTTCTCTTGCCTACCTTTTGACCCACACGACTTTTGCTTATTTAACTTGTCTTGTTTGATTTGTTGGGCCTTTTGATCTCATTGCAGAGGATATGCCTCCATTGTATTCTTCTCTTATGTACCGTTGAATATCTATAAGATCAATGCATACATCTTTTTTATGTACATATTTTTATTCTTTGATTTTCTTACTTCTTGAAAACAATGTTTCAATAAGAATAAAAGAACTAAATGCAAAAAAGTAGATCTAATTAAATTTTAATTAATGACTCAATGATTGAACTCCCTTGACTTTAGAGTCTCTGATTCGTATAAATATAGCAATATGTCCATTTCCCATGCCTACTTTGCTCTATGTTTTTCTTTGATAGAGTTTGCTCGACTATCATGTCTTAGACAATGCAATGGACAAAATGATTAAATCCTAGACTAAATTCTCCACAAAAAAAGTTCAATTTGCTCCATTTTTGGAAATAGAAAAGATGGGACAACTCAATGGGTGAAAAAAAGGAAGAAATACGCCATGAAGATGAAAATGATTGCACTCCCAGTCCTAGACCAGGTGGGGTTGTTTGATTCATTCTTCAAGAAAGTTTTGAGGAATGTTTAGCCGACCGACTTCACCCTCGTTCAAACATAAAACTTCTTGTTGTTGTTTAATGCCCTTCGATCGATCAATCTGCTCAAGTGGCTTCTTGCGTACTTTCTTCGGTGCTCCTTGGTGAGCTTACTTTTTCACTTACAATATTTGAGTTGATTCGGTTCTTGGGTACGAGGGACCTTTGTCTTGCATTTGCATAGTTTGATGTTTTGGATTAAGATTTGAAGTCTTTTCTATTTACAATGACTTTTGTCGCATATGATCCATCTTCCTTAAACCTAGATGAAGTTCCGATCAAGCCACCAGCAATTGCAAACCAGACTTTATGTGAGGACGATTGGCTCTCAAGCGAGGATGGTGGAGTCGATCGCCCCAACAATCCTACACTTCCTTTGGAGACAAGCGAGGAAGCTGTCGAAGGGGCCCAGATATCCCAGCCTCATTAGTTTGTCATTTAGAAGTGCTTGAAAGTTCTTTTGCCTAGTCGGTAGAGATCCAGTGAAGTGAGGAGATGAGCAAGCTATTCACTCGTATAGAGAATGTGGATGATATTGAGATGACTCTTCATTAGGAGTTGCCGAATGTTCGTGAGATATCTCAAATGTTTCAGGTCTAGGCCGAGTTAGATTGACTGTTTCGATTGAGGTATATCTAGGTCAAAGCAGCGTCAGATTCTCTTGTGAGATACTTTCATCGAAACGATCCCTGAGAGCCTTTTTGTGAGCTGAATGTCATTACTTGAATGAAAAATATTTTATATGCCTTTTTTTGACAATTTGCTTCTGTTGATACCCCTTTACAGAAACGACTGGTTTATTTTGATTTTACACCTATAAAACGGCTAGACTTCCTCCATCCTCCTTATATATATAAATGAGATCCGAGAAGGGACAAGCTATAACTCTTGCCAATTCCTGGTCGACCATTGAGGGATTCCTAGCATTATTTGTTAGGGGCAAGGCTATCCATCCCATTTCTAACTCAAATTGTTCTTCTACGAGGATGCCATAGTAGCATCATGGGAACCGTCTAGCAGAACCATCGATGGAATGCCTTTGGTGATTGAATTGAGCAAGCTACGCCCTTTGAGTTTGCCTTGATACATGTTCAAAAAGGCTGGAATTCTGGTTCTTGGGCTGCTGCTAGATACCCCTCTACGATGGCTAAGGTGATGTGGTCTCTGACCCTGGAGGAGGCTTTATTAGAACATGGTTAGACCGACCTAAGTCATGTGACTGCCATATATCACTTAACAACCTGACAAGCATCTCATACTCATTCAATCATTTTTTGTCGGGAGTGCCGGGCTAGCTGAAGCTCAAGAAGAAGCTGGCGGGGGCAGAGGAAAAAATTGAAGAAAGAAAAGGGGATCGAGCTCATTTTGAAAGAAGAAAACTGAGTCTTGAAGGGCCGTCTGGCTATAACGAAGATTCTCGATGAGTTTTTTGTCGTGCTTTCTTACTATCAGGTAAGAAAGGCTATTCTTGTAGAGAAATTCTAGGAGAGGGTCTTGTATGGTGTTGGTCACAGGAGCAAGACTCACCTAGTAATCTCTAACTGGGTTAATCTGGAGGAATTTTCTGCATTTGTGATCGACTCAGAGAGTTAAAAGTCCAACCGAGGCAGAGAGAATGATAAAGATGACGAAGGTTTGTCAAATTTGTAGATCTTTTATGATTGTTGTTTGTAAAAAGAAAATATATATATTCTTAAGAATATTGTAGATTAATTTTTATAAACCAATTGACAAGTTATGAATGAAAGATAGAAATGCTTTTTTAGTCGGTCCTATTTTGGAGTTTTTTCTTTCTTCTTTTTTGGAACCCAAGCCAAGTGGTCATTGTGGTGAGGAGAGTTTGCATGACCGTAGTAAATGCCGAACGGACAATGAGTGAACAAAATTAATTGGGGAGCAAGATAGTTGGCACGGCCCAAAGTCTAGTTAATTTGAAAAGTGAATAGAGTTTGAATAGATAAATAGGATTATAAAGAGTTCGTGCCTTGTTTGATGTCCTATCTCCTGACAAAAGCCTTACACCACCCATGTATCCATTGCTCGGTTAACTTGTTGCCTTGGATGGGTCACATCTTATACCAAATATATTAAATGGATCTTGTCGCGGTCTTTACTGAGCTAACCATCTACTCAGGTGATTCATGCACTACCCATCATAGATCTTTTCATGAGTGAATAATGAATGAACACCAGAGCTTGACCTGTGTTTTGAGATAAGCGACATGGGAATTTTATGATTCATGGGCATTAAGGGTCAAATAATTGGGTGAATTTATGATCAGGTGCTAGCGTCATTGTTCGATAGATCTATCTTCTCGAGTGAGAATACCGTTGGTGGATTTACTTGTATTTTCTTAATGTTTGGACTTGATTACCCTTTACATGAACTTTGACCAGGTTACCTGACTATTAATCGAATTCGATTGCTTCTTGCGTGAACTATAATTGAGTTTCTCGAGTGTTGGTCGGACATGAGATCAAACATTGTTAAAAAACTCCACATGCATTGTTCAAATCTGTTGAGAAAAAAGAGACACTAGGAATTTAATATTCATTTATCATTACAGAGGTACATAGTTTATGAATAAAATATTTTTAAGTCTACTCCACTCCACGTGTGGGGCACCCTTTTTCATGTATGTCTTTCGCTAGTATTCTCCAAGAGCAACTCATTTGCTGATAATGAATGGTTCAATCCATGTTTGATCAAGCTTTCCCACCAATTATTCAATTACTATTGGGCCAGCTTTCTTTAGCACGAGATCCTTTACGATGGATATTTTTTCTCATACAGGCTTGTTATAGTACCAAGCTTTCCTTTTTTTAATCTCCCTTTTTCTTGGGGTTGAGTCGGCTCATTTTTTCTCCATTAAGTCGAGCACGAGTTCTATTCCTTTCTTGTTTGATTCTTTCTACTCAATCATATCTGTCTCATCATACGTGAAGAATACAATCACCCTTTGATTATGAAGATTATATTCGACCAGTAGCACGATCTCCATTTTGTGTGATTGCATGAATGAGGTTAGTCTTGTCACGATGAAAAAAGTTGTTCGAATCGTCCATAAAGTAGATGGTAAGTCTTCAGTCCAACTTTCTCTGGCTCCCTCGACCTTCTTTCTTAGTAGATTAAGTATGATATTGTGCAGTTTCAGCTTGACCATTCATCTTTGGGTGATTTATGGATGAGAATTTTAGGTTAATTACATAGATTTGACAGTAACTTTTACTCTTTGATTAGCAAATTGTATTTCACTTTCTATGATGATGATGAGCCGTAAACCATATCAACAGATATGATCCAACAGGATGAAGTTCCAAACTAACTCTACTGTGATCCAAGCTAGCATTTTCAACTTAACCCACTTGGAAAAGTAATCCATTGTGATGACTAAGAATTTTCATTATTCACATGATAGAGGAAATGATCCAAGTATATCGAGTCCCCATTACAGAGGTACACAGATTGATGATCAACTGCAGTTTGTGGGATGGCTGCATCGGTGTGAATAACTCCTACATTTGCCAAAGTCTTTCCTCAGGAATAGGTCCAACATTCGCCAAAATGTACTTCTCTCAATATTTCTTCCCTCTCATGCTCCTTGATGCATCTTAAGTATAACGATGTGGTTGACCTTCAGAAGAGCTTTCCCTTAATCAATAATTGGGCGACTTTGATTTTGAAGCACTTTGGGTCAGTTATTTCTTTGTTGATGATTCCAGTCTTAAGAAGTAAGATATATGGGTCTACCCAGCTCTTTATTCCCTTGATTACTATCTCCATAGCTCAACTTCTTTTATGGTCAGTCGATGGCTTCAGGTGTCCCTTCCACTAAAGTGAGGCATTTAGAAAAGAGATTAGCCAACTAATAATCTTTTAGGGAGATGTGTTTGATTTTAAATTCTTGAAATTTTTTTGCCATCGTCTCGGTCTTGCTGAGATACCTCACTATCATTTCATCTCTAACTTTAAAATGTATGTTTACCTGATTGAACACCAATTGAGAGTCACATTTCACCAGGAAGTGTCGCACGTCCATCTCGTAAGCAAATTTTAGCCTGACTATCTAGGCTTCATACTCAATTTGATTGGCTATGACTTCAAATTCCATTACTATGGAATGTTACAAGTGATATGATGTTAAATTTGTCAGAGCAAGACCGAGCCCCATTTTGGCGTGACAAGATGCTCTGTTAATTTGAAGAGCCTAGGTCAGGTTGTTAGCATCATGCTTGCTTAGCTTGAAAAAATCAGACGGGAAGTTTGCTATGGATTGAGCCTTGATGACAGTTTTAAGCACATAGGAGAGATCAAACTCTTTGAGTTCTTCCGCACACTTGAGAAGCCTGTCAGAATGTATCGGTTTAGTGAGGGCGAAGTTGAGAGAATGATTAGTGATGATTTTGACCTAATGTGTTTGGAATTACGAGTGCATCCTACAGGTACAAATCATGAGAGAGAAAGTTAATTTTTTTCATATTATATACCTAAGCTCGAAACCTTGGTGGACTTGGCTGCATTGTAAACTGGGAACTACTTCCCTTGCTCCTCTCAAACTAAACAAAGTTGATGGCTTTAGGCTTGACTCCCAAGTATAATGAAAGTTATTCATTCGACTTTGAGCTTTCGAGAAGTGGTGGTGATTCTAAGAGTTCTTCAATTTCTGGAATGCTTATTCACATTCGTTCGACCAAGTGATGCTCTTTGATCGTCGTAAGGTTTTGAAGAAATTGATGATTTGTCACTTGAATTTGAGATAAAATAACTCAACCTTACGATTTAGTCGATCAATTTTTGGGACTTCTTAGTATTTTGGGGGGATGAAAATGTAGAATTTTTTTTGGATTTACTTTAATTCCTTTAAGGGTTAGAAGTTAATCCAAAAACTTTTCTATTACTACGTCGAATTTACATTTAAGTGGATCGAGCTTCATGTTAAACTTTTTTTATATTTCAAAGGTTTCTTTTAGGCCCTTGATGTGTTGCTAGAGTGTTTAATTTTTTACTAGTACATCATCCACATACGCTTCAATATTTTTTTTCTTTCTGTTTGACAAGATTACATCTATTAGGTGTTGATAAGTCAACCTAGAATTTTAAGCTTGAAGGGTATGACATTATAATAATGCAGGCCCACACTGACAATGAATGTTATCTTTTTTGCATCGGTTGAATGCATCAAAATTTAGTGGTAGCAGGATAAAGCATTGAGGAAGCTCATCACTGATTCACTAACCGTCACATCTACAAGGCGTCGATCCTTGACAAAGAGTTGCTATGTTTTAAGTAATCAACATTCAAATTGTTGAATTAGAAGTGCATCTGCCATTTGCCTTTTGACTTTTGGACCAAGAATATGTTAAATACTCATCCTGGGCATTGGACTTCTCATATGTAGCTGGCTTCTAATATTTGTTCCTCTTCTCATATCAACTTGACAAATATGACTGCAACATCTTCATTTTTTGTTGGCTCGACGAATTGTCTCTCCTCCATCCCCTCTAAAGATGGTAGTAACTATGCTGACTATGTGTCTACATGGGCCCAAATCGACTCACTTGAAAATTCTTTGGCATGAGCTTTTCTTATCATTGGGTGGTTACTTTGTAGGCTTCAAACTCCTTCAGTTTCCTAATTTGATCAGGCTTCGAAGTTTTCAATTGTCATCAATGTCATGATCGTGATGCTACACATAGTACTTAGGATCCTGAAGTTAAGCTCTGGCTTTTATTGGAGTCTCCTTTTTGAAATAGTCCTTGTTTTGTATGGCCTCCACTATTTCAATGATTAAGACTCTTAGAGTCAGCTTGGGATATTTTGAGTAGGTTGTTGTCGCTCCTCATAACAAGACAACTCTTGTTTAAAGTATCAAGCTAATTTTCTTGGTAATAGGCTCTATCAATAGCTCGATTATTTAAGGGTCATCATGTATCTTTAAAGTGAGCTCGGGTAGGAGGACGGGGGTTGTGTCTTGACTTCTACCTTTCTCAATGGGTGATCTTTTGGGTGGATGATGATTGGTTCGCTCGATTCTAAATAAAGTGAGAGGGGAACTGTAATAGTTTGTGATATATGATTGTTGGCCATGTTTTGTCATTGTAATCCTAATGCATAGCAAAAATGTCCTTCCTTCAATCCTTACGTGTTTTGAGCACCGCTGAACTGTTTAGTGAATGTTCTCTTGAAATATGTGAATGACATGATTACTCATGGCGACAATCTGTTTAACTATTTAAGGGCCAAGTCCTTCAGCATGGTGAAAAAATGTGGTCGACCAAGTTTGTTTGTTCATTATAAGATTCATGTGTTAGAATCTTGAATCATTTTGGTGGCTCGTAGTTGAATGCCTGGAGGGAGAATACATTTTATGGCAGGAAAGACGCTTCAGTATGCCCGATCCAATGCCGATAGTCTAGTATCGACCCAGTGTTGTAAAGATAGGTGTCATCCTCACTCTCAAGACTAGGGAACTCTTCTGCCACTCGATGCAGGAACACTATTTCAAGGTTATTGATCATGCTTCCAATTAAACAAGCTACTTCTGATCATTTCTAACATTTGATCCTTCAAATTTTGGATATGTTAAACTACAAATTCCCTAGTATACTCCATGTTCTGAGGTCATTCTTCTTTCATTGCTTCTCTTCTTATTGGTGGCATGATCCATGCTCCCCTCACCTTTTATTATGTTGACTCCAAGATTGTTCGTGAATCAAATCTAAGGAATTGAGTGCAAATGAGGATAAATAATGAATGAAAGTGAGGAGAGAGAGAGAGAGAGAGAGAGAGAGAGATGAATAGTAGAAATAAGATTGCCATTTCATTAAATGCTTCCCCTATTTATAGAGAATGTGCAATAGTGATATTGAATTTTTAGCCCCATTTGGAGAGGGTCTATACAAGGGTATTTATGGTTTTTACAAGCGATGATTTCTCATTCGGTTGCATGGCTCAGGTGTCTAAGCTTAGTTGACTCGGTACTAGGTTAGCTCGATCAACTGAGCTTAGTCGATAGAGTTTAGTTGGCTTGTCCAACCTGCTTGACTATCTTTAATCTTTGGTAAGTCTTTGGGTGTCCGTTGAATGGTCAAGTATACTTTGTGGAATTGGTTCGTCCATTGGTTCGGCTCCATTGCGAGATAGGCTAGTGCATTGGCTCCTCCATTGCTTAATCATTTTCATGTCTGCTTTTTGACTCAATCAGCTTTGGCCTATTTGACTTGACTCGTCCAGTTTGGTGGGCCTCATGATCTTTTTTAGGGGATCTGCATTCATCATATTTTTCTCTTCTAGACCATTTGATCTCCGTAAAATCAATGTAGACACCTTTTTGATATACATATTTGAAGAAAAATAATACAAGTAAATGATAAAGATAGAAAAAATTAATTGAGCCATGGAGCACGTAAGTGGCTTTGCACTCTCAACATATCCACATAGAACATATTCTAAATTTATTATTTGCCTAAAAATGGCTCTCCTAGCCATAAAATAATTTTCAATAATAGCCCTCTCAATGACACAATAACATTTATCTAAAATTGAAACATAAACATATTTCATTTATATCTCATAATTTTGTGTGGTTGGTTTTGGGTAGAAAGTTAGCTTATTATATCACATCTTCACTCTTAAATTACTAAAGATATTGATATGAATTCATGTTTGGATCTATTTTAAAATTAATACAAATTTATTTCTTTGCTAACTCCACAGAATTCCCATATATATATATATATA
>JXCR01148925.1:20597-43352 GCA_002079205.1 Phalaenopsis hybrid cultivar
TGATTCTCTTTTCGAGGTTGATACCCAAATTTCAACTCTCATTTCGGGATCAGTACCTAAATTCTGATTCCCTTTTTTTGAGATCGGTACCTAAATTCCGATTCTCTTTTCGAGGTTGATACCCAAATTTTAACTCTCATTTTGGGGTCAGTACCTAAATTCTGATTCCCTTCGATCAGCTCTTGAGTTGGATATGAGTCCCCGTGCTTTCCTTCTCAATCTGATATTTTATCTACCTCTTGGGTTGAATGTGAGTCCCAGTGCTTTCCTCCCCAATATAGCAAACATATTTTCTTTGTCACCACGTAGGTTGGATGTGAGTCCCAGTGCTTTCCTTCCTAGTGTGACATATATTCTCCTGTCGTTTCTTAACTCTGATGTAACTTACCCAGCGGTATTTCGAGTTGATGTTGTGTTTTTTTTCTTTTTCACTTATTTTCTCCACATTCTGCGGGATCAGGATCATATTTTTTATTCTTTTTTCCATACATTCTTTAAGGTCATAGCCGAATTCTGAGTATTTCTTTTGCATATACTTTGAAAATCGATATTTGAAATCATTCAAAAATTCAAATCCCACAACAGTTTGAAAACTCATTTGCTTATCCCCAGCAAAAAAATTGTACTCCACCTCACTTCGAACTTGACATTCGATTTGTCACAAGTATGATTACTTGGACATTCTTGAGGAATCGAGTTGATCGTTTCGGTCAACGCCAATAGGTGTGATGTGCTTGTGTAGCACACCACACCTATTGGGCATCCATTTGTTGACCTCATTTTTAAGGTCTTCTTTTCCCTTCTCTAGATACCCTAAGGTCTTGTTGACCTCATTTTTGGTTGAGGTTTAGTTTTTTCCCCTTTAGTAGTTAAGGGTCTAGCCATAAGACTTTTCATGTTAACTATTCCTAGAAAACTAGAAATGGAACCCTCACTATTAAAAATTATAAACTCTTCTCCACTCAACTTGAAGTTCCACTTATTTCTCTCAACCTCTAGCACTTAGTAGGTGGGGTCACAGTGGTTGAAACTCAAGATGAGTCACCCTTAAGATTGCTGGACCTTAAGGTTGACCCTGGGTGTTGGTCTGGAGCTAATTCACTCACTACTCTCATCACACTCATCTACACTCACAATCACTCACAACCTTGAACTTAAATTTCTAGCCCGGATCCCTTGATCTTTTGGGATACTCATGTAGATGGTCCCCTAAACCTACTAGCCCTAGGGCTATGGTTTAGCTAAGACCACTATGTAGAGGACCCAAAATGGGATTTCCATTCGTCCATTGCTTAATGGTGATGGTTGGTACCTCAACTCTACCAAAATACCCATCTTGGCCTTTTACCCCTAAAACACCCCCAAATTACCAAAATACCCCTCCATAGCTCAAAATCCCAAAAATTCCAAAAATTACCAGAAAATTTCAATAAATCCAAATTATTCCCAATTTTATTTCTCTCAACTACCACATAACCCAATTTGGCCAATTTCACCATCTTTAACCAAAATCCCTAAATTGCCCTTTAAAGACTCAAATTTTCCCAAATCCAACTCCAATGTCCAACAGTTTCATCTCAATTGAGCTCAATTCCAATCCTAAACTCAAATTCAATTTTGATATGACCAAATTAAACCAAATCCAACCTCAATTGTTCCATGATTTGAGCCTAACTTTGATTTGGGTCAAAACCCAAATTTTGACCATATGACCCAATCTCACCAAATTAAACTCATAGCCTAGTCAATTGGCCTCAATTAATGTTGAAAAATCTTTATAACATTCCTATACATCAAAATAAACCATCAATTGGGCTTGGTGAAGTCTCAAATCCATTTGATTTTGGTCTAAATCCAAAATTCCCAAATTTAGCCCCAAATTGGCTAAGTCCCAAAATTTCACTTAATTGATTGCCTTAACCTCCAAATTGGCTTCCAATTCATATTGTAAACTCTTCATGAGGTACCTATTGAAAATTTATAACAATAAATTTGGACTTAGCCCAAGGTTAACCCAACCTAGGCCCAAGCCTAGCACAACATGACCAAATTGATTAAAGTTCAAAATTCCCTGAAATCGACCCTTCGATTGGAATCAAAATCCCTTCCATCCTTCACCAAAGTTGTTCCTTACGATCATATACACCAAATGAAACAATTATTTGGGCCAATTTTTATGGCTAATCTAGCCCAAACCCAAGTTTTGGTCATTTTCACCCACTTGGACTCATGCACCAAATGTGACCTAACCACCATAAAGCCACCAAATTAATTCAACCACAGCCATTAGTTGGACTTAGTGACCAATCCAAACACCATGAAATCACCTAAATCAAGCCATGGACCAAAGGTCCCCCAAATTAAGGGATCCTGTTTTCAAATATGCACATGCTTAAGATATCTTTGCCAAATCCAAGCACATTTGCATTAAATTGTTGTAATCCACATGCTTAAGATATCTTTGTCAAATCAAAGCACATTTGCATTAAATTTTTGTGATGGATTCCTCCTGGTTCCCTGAGCTCCTAGCCACCTGCCCCTGGCCGGCCGGCCAGCCTAGTGGCCGGAAAAGCCCAAAACCAAGAGCCACCCCCATGGCAGATCACTCNTTAGCTAGCCGGCCAACCGAGTGGCCAGAAAAGCCCAAAACTAAGAGCCACTTCCATGGCACCTCACCCAAATCAAACCTAGAGGCCAGCTCATCCAAATCAAATTGAAGAGCACCTCTGCCCTCCAGTTAAGCACCACAATGCACCCAAATTTAGGCCCTAGAGCCACAACATTGCAATTTTTATAAAAAATCACCCCCCACGGCCATGAGAGGTGTGCAGAAATTTTCTTAGAGAGGCCTCTCCAAACTTCACATAGAGCTTCCCTAAGATCCCCTCAGTGCATTCCAACCATTTTCTCTCACCAATTCCCATTACCAGAACTCAATTTTGAGCTTGAAACCTTGCTGAAAACCAGNTCATTGCCGGAGCTCAATTTTGAGATTGAAACCCTGTCGGAAACCAGGATAGAACCAAATACACCTCCACACTCCACCAAACTTCAATTGCTTGCGCTCACACCTTCACAAGAGTGGAATAAACCAAAGCCCCATCAAATCCCCCTTCTACAGAGCCTCTACCATAGCTCTAGACCAACACCTAAAATCTTGGTCGAATTCATACCTAGGCCTTACACCAAAATGAGGGACTCAATCCCTAGCCTTAACTTCAATACCTAGGCCTTAACTTCAATTGCCGAGCACCTTTGATCAAAGCCTCCCTTCTCAGAGCAAATGTATAAAACTTCTCCTTCTCCGAAGCTTATTTTGATTCTCCATTTACTTAAGCTTTATTCATGGTGCATTAACTGTATGGATGTGTTCGTCTCACTTGGACAAGTCCATAGGATCAAACCCGAAGTGATTTGGTTGAGTCTAGGCCAAGATCTTAAGGTTTTAGTGTGGACGGGCACGGGATCATATTGGGGACGATAACGGGGAGTCGTTTGATCAAGTGTGTATCAAATGGACGAAGGAGATCGAGACGGACGATGCTTCGGGACATAAACCACGGGTCGAGTCAGAAGCTACATGGACGGCAGCGTCCAACCATAGCGCACCACGCATGCCTTCGGAGCTGCCTAGGATCTAGTCAGCACGCGCTGTTTAAATAGATAAGTAGGGCTTTTTCTTATTTATTTAAATACCTTTAACTTATAAAATTCATAACTTTGTGTAGAAAAATCACAAAAAAAAATAAAAATACCCACTTGCTCAATGAACAATGGAGAACATTGTGGAACAAATTTCAAGTCAATTTTGTGCATATTTTATTTTTAATTAATTAAACACTATTTTAAATCATTTGATTCTCCATGCATAATGGCACATCACCTTGAATTGGAATTTTAGCATGTTGTAGCCTTTGTCAAGAGAAGTATTCTCTGATTTTTCTAAAGTCAGAGGAGCTTCCTATACAGAGACCCATATTTTTCAAGTTATTTCANGATCACTCAAATCAAACCCAGAGCCCAGCTCATCCAAATCAAATTATGGAGCTCTTCTGCCCTCCACCTAAGCACCACAATGCACCCAAACTTATGCCCTGAGAGTCATCTCATGGCCATTTTTCTAAGAACTTACCTCCCACGGCCATGGGAGGTGTGCTGAAATTTCCTTAGAGAGGCCTCTCCAAACTTCACACAGAGCTTCCTCTAAGATCCCCTCAGTGCATTCCAACCATTTTCCCTTACCCATTCTTATTGTCGGAGTTCAATTTTGAGCTTGCAACATTGCTGGAAACCAGGACAGAACCCAATACACCTCCACAGTCCATCAAACACAAATTAACTTCACCCACACCTTCAAAATAGTGAAAAAAGCTAAAGCCCCATCAAATCCCCCTTCCACAGAGCCTCTACCATAGCTCTAGACCAACACCTGAAACCCTATCAAATCCCCCTTCAACAGAGCCTCTACCATAGCTCTAGACCAACACCTGAAATCGAGCTTGGTCGAATTCATACGTAGGCCTTACACCAAGACCAGGGACTTAATTCCTAGCCTTCTTGGACCTTAACAAACCTGTCGAGCACCTCTGATTAAAGCCTCCCTTCTCAGATCATTTGTATAAAACTTCTCCTCCTCTTGAGATTATTTTGATTCTCCATTTACTTAAGCTTGATTTCATAGCACCTTAATCGTATGGATGTGTTCGTCTCACTTAGACAAGTCCATAGGATCAAACCCGAAGTGATTTGGTTGAGATCTTAGGATTTTAGTGTGGACGGGCACGGGTTCATTCTATCAGGGACGATGACGGGGAGCCGTTCGATCAAGCTTGTACCAAATGGACGGGGGAGATCGATTTCGGCGATCGACGGCTTCTTACGGGAAACTCCCCACAAACCAACCTGAAATAATGCCAACAGCTTCTGGCAACTCCGCTGGGGCAAGCTTTTCTCTCCATACAAATCAAGAAATATTATCTTCACACATCGGTAATATGTCCATGTCCCTCNATTTTTATAAAAAACTCACCTCCTACGGCCATGGAACTTGTGCTGAAATTTCCTTAGAGAGGCCTCTCCAAAGTTCACACAGAGCTTCCCTAAGACCCCCTCAGTGCATTCCAACCATTTTCCCTCACCCATTCTTATTGTCGGAGTTCAATTTTGAGCTTGAAACCTTGCCGGAAACCAGGACAGAACCCAATACACCTCCACAGTCCATCAAACACAAATTATGTTCACCCACACCTTCACAATAGTAAAAAAAGCTAAAGCCCCATCAAATCCCCCTTCCACAGAGCCTCTACCATAGCTATAGACCAACACCTGAAATGAGCTTGGTCGAATTCATACCTAGGCCTTAAACCAAGACCAGGGACTCAATCCCTAGCCTCCTTGGACCCTAAATAATGTGCCGAGCTCCTCTGATTGAAGCCTCCCTTCCCATAGCAAACGTATAAAACTTCTCCTCCTCCCGAGCTTATTTTGATTCTCCATTTACTTAAGGTTGATTTCATGGCACCTTAACTGTATGGATGTGTTTGTCTCAGTTAGACGAGTCCATAAGATCAAAGCCGAAGTGATTTGGTTGAGTCTAGGCCGAGTTCTTAGGGTTTTAGTGTGGACGGGCATGGGATCATTCTATCGGGGACAATGACGGGGAGCCGTTTGATCAAGCATGTATCAAATTGACCGGGGAGACTGAGCCAGACAGCGTTTCGGGACATAAACCTCGGGCCGAGTCAGTAACTACGTGGATGGCGACATCCAACCAGAGCGCGCCACGCATGCCTTTGGAGCTACCTAGGATCTAGTCAGCACGCGTGGTTTAAATAGATAAATAGGGCTTTTCCTATTTATTTTAATACCCTTAATTAAAAAATTCATAACTTTGTGTAGAAAAATCACAAAAATAAAAAAAAATACCCACTTGCTCAGTGAACAAAGTAGAACAATGTGAAATAAAGTTCAAGTTCATTTGATGCACATTTTATTTTTAATTAATTAAACACTATTTGGGATTATTTGATTCTCCATGCATAATGACACATCAACTTGGCTTGGAATTTTAGCATGTTGTAGCCTCTGTTCGGGGAAGTATTCTCTGATTTTTCCAAAGTCAAAGGAGGTTCCTATACAGAGACCCATATTTTTTAATTTATTTCACATTATTTCTTTAAAATAATCATGGAAATTAGTACATTGATTATAAAATTTTAAGAAAATTTTGGAAGGTCCACCATGACCAGAGAAACCTTGGGAAATAATTTCATAGGTCAAGTCTTCTAAAATATCCTTAAATTTTACAAATACTAAATAACTAAGATAATTAAATTTTAAAAAATTAAACATTTAGATGACTTGATTTTTGATCTCCACTGTGATTTATGATCTAAAGAACTCATCATAAGAATTTCAAAATATTTTGAGTTCATTTGGCACCTTAAGTTGATTTTTAAAGATAAATACCTCTTTTAACACTTAAATGATTTTTAAAAATCAAAATATAACTCAAAAAATTATGAAACTTAGTTTTTTGAGTTCTCTGTGATAGGAGTATTTTTTAAAAATAAAATGATATTTAAAATAAAAACTTGATTTTTAGCCTATTCTAAATATTTAAATAATTTAAAATTCATAAAAATCACAAAAATAATAAAACTCATGGAAATGTTCTAAATTGCTTCCTAATTCATAAAAAAATAAAAATAATAAAACCCATGGAAATGTTATAAATTGCTTCATAAGCACTTAGGGACAATTATAATATTTTTTCTAACCTTCTGAATAAAGATATTTAATTTCAAAGCTTAAAAATAATCTTTAAAGGCTAAAAATGAGTTTTTTTCACTAAAATAATTTCAATAAATCAAAGAAAAATAAAAAAAATATAAAATTTGCTCCTATAGGTTCTATAACCTTAGAGAGATTTTTTAAAAATACAAAACCTAATTTTCACTATTTAAAATATTTTATTTTTATCAAATAACCCAAAACTTAAAATAATTATAATAAATCACAGAGAATTCAAAAAATTGTGAAATTTAATCCAAAGGCTTCTTTGGTTTAGGTCTACCTCTAGTAAAAATTTCAATAGATTAGAACTTACCTTCATCAATTTAAGAATTTTCTTTGAAAACTCCTATTTTTGCATTAAAATAATTATATAAATTAAATTAAATTTTGAAAAATCAAATTTTCTCCTCTAATGTCTTAATTGACCAATGAATGAGGTAGGATAAAAATTTCAAAGTCATTTGAATTGAATTTGACAAATTATGAAGTGTTAGAGCTTTAGGGGCAAATGTGTAATTTTGGAAATCTAGCCTTAATTAACATTTAGGCTTAACTCAAGGAGGGGAATGGGTAACCTCTGATCTTAATCAATTTATTTGATGCTTNAAAGATAAAAATTTGATTTTTAGCCTATTCTAAATATTTAAACAATTAAAAATTCACAAAAATCATAAAAATAATAAAACTCATAGAAATGTTCTTAATTATGTCCTAATCACTTGGGAACAATTAGAATATTTTTCCCAATTTTCTAAATAAAGATATTGAATTTAAAGCCTAAAAATAATTTTTAAAAGGCTAAAAATGAGTTTTCACTAAAATAACTCCAATAAATCAAATGAAAATCAGAAAAATATAAAATTTTTTTCTCTGAGTTTTTTTTAGAGAGATTTTTCAAAAATACAAAACTTAATTTTCACCACTTAAAATATTTTATTTCTATTAAATAACCCAAAATTTAAAATAATNCGTATTTTCTAAAAATAAAATGATATTAAAAATAAAAATTTGGTTTTTAGCCTATTCTAAATATTTAAACAATTAAAAATTCACAAAAATTAAAAAAAAATAAAACTCATAGAAATGTTCTTAATTATGTCCTAATCACTTGGGAATAATTAGAATATTTTTCCCACTTTTCTAAATAAAGATATTGAATTTTAAAGCCTAAAATTAATTTTTAAAAGGCTAAAAATGAGTTTTCACTCAAATAACTCCAATAAATCAAATGAAAATCAGAAAAATATAAAATTTTCTCCTCTAAGTTTTTTGACCTTAGAAAGATTTTTAAAAAATACAAAACTTAATTTTCACCACTTAAAATATTTTATTTCTATTAAATAACCCAAAATTTAAAATAATTCTAATAAATCACAGAGAATTCAAAAAATTACAAATTTTGATCCAAAGGCTTCTCTAGCTTAGGTCTACCTCCAGTAAAAATTTTAGAGGATTAGAATTTACCTTTGTCAAGTTAGGAATTTTCTTTGATAAATCCTATTTTTTCATTAAAATAATTACATAAATTAAATTAAATTTTGAAAAATCACNTGCATAACTCCATGACACCACAAAATTATAAATATAAATATCTAACTTTCGATGTTAATATATAAATGCATAAGAAATGTGTAGTATATATATAAATTTCTCTAGCTTTCAATGTAGTAATGTAGATAATTTGATAAGTTATTAAGTATACATGGAAGGTTTTCATGCATGCCACTTAATTTGGATGTATTTACATATCTAACACCTAAAATTCAATCTTTACATTATATGTAACCTTATGAAAAGGATGTATTCAATTTTTTTATATAATTCAATTTTTTGCAGTCCTACTTATTATCATATCCTAATAAATATTTTATTAGGATATTCGAATATATTTTATATTAGAATAAGACAAAATTTATTGCATATGTTCATAAAATCATGTGAAAATATGGTCTCTCATTATTTTATGCAGTCCTACTTATTATCATATGTTTTTCTACTATATTTGTAGTTATGATTGTGTAATAATTTAATTATATTAATTAATAATTTAGCTGCATTTATCTTTTTAGATATTTTACATAAATAGGGGTTAGAAAAAAATCTTCTAAAAATTTTACTCTCATCATAATCATGTTTCCCAATATCTAATAATTTAGCTATATTACCTAACTATATTGTTGTAATTCTTTTAATTATAATTATATCATCAAATAATTTAATGGAAGTAACATATAGTGTGTGCAACCATCAATAATGTAAGAAATACAGAAAATATTATTATGAAAATAGAAAAATAATGCAAATTTTTTTTAAAATTAGTTTTTAAAGGCCAAATTACACCCTTTTTTAAAAATGTATTAAATTTTTTAAAGTATTAAATAACTGGTATGTGCATGAGCAAATATATATGAAGCACTGCACACATACCACTCAATTCCTAAATATTTACATATCCAATATGTGAAATTTACAGTCTACATGTCTATCACCCTAAATTTTCGAATCACATAAAAAATTTTAACTATTTTGATTTTAAGAAATGAAGTAATGTTTTCATGAATTGAATTATAGACGTTAGATATGTAAATACATAGAAATTAACAGGTATATATATAAAGTGCAAACATTCCAAAATAAATAAGCAAGCTTTCAAAAATGGAATTTTTTTAAAATTCAGAATAAGTTGAGAAAAACAAAATCACGAGAAAAATTTGCGTCCCTAGACGTACGCAGAGCTACGTACGTTAGGTAGATCACAGATAGGTTATTAGGGGTTATATGAGCGCTATACCCCTATAACCTACCTGAAACTTAACTAGTAAGTTTCAAGCTCATATTTTTCATGTATTTGTAAGTTCCAGGGAGGTTACAAGAGGTATAATATGGATATAGCCTCCAATATCTTTCCTATAACTTAGTGACGGAATTAAAAATATTATAGAATTGGTTTTGACCTGGACATCCTGAGCATTGACCTCCAAATGCTCCGCGAGGAGGAAGCGAAAGCGTGATGAATCGAGATTAGTCCCGGAGCCAATAACCCTATTAGATGGAAAACCAGAGAGCTTCCAAGCAATGTAAGTGAGCAAATCGACCGGATTGGAGACGACAAGTATGATGCACTCCGGCGAGTACTTCGCTAGCGGCGGAATGATCTCCCGGAATAGCGCTAAGTTACGCTGAACCAGATCAAGGCGGGACTCGCCGACGATCTGGCGAGCGCCGGCAGTAACGATGCACAGATCGGAGCCGGCGGTGACCGCATAATCAATAGAGGCTTCGATGTGTGTGCGGGGGAGGAAGGCGGCGGCGTGCTGCAAGTCAAGCATCTCGCCACGGAGCTTTTCGGGCTTCGCGTCAACGAGGGAGAGATCGTCGGCGAGGTCTTGGGTAAGGATCGTCTGCGCGATCGCCATCCCAACGTTGCCGGCGCCGATAACGGAGACCTTCGTGCGGCGGGAGGAGGGGGACGGCGGTGCGGCCGATGGGAGAGGTCGGAAGATCAAGCGGGAGGCATCGGCGGCGAGGCCGAGTTCCGATAGTGACGAAGTCTTCTTCATCGTTGAGTTTTGATTGTTCTCCCTCTCGCGCTCTGTTCGGGTTGCCGTATTGGGAGATGTGGGGGTTTGGAATTAGGGTTTGGAAGGAGGGATTGAAATAGGGATCTGCCATGGCAGACAAGGAAAGGGAAAATTCCGCATTTTTTGTTTTTCTTCTTTAATTTTGAAGTCAAAATATCTAGAAATTTTGAATTTTGGACCGGACTTTTTTCTTTCTAGAGAATATGTGGGAGAAATTTTGGAAACATCCATAAGATCTACTTCTTCCAAGTAAAAATGATCTTTTTATATTATGATAGTTAGATATTTAGGGTCTGTTTGTCGTGGCTGTAGTTGCGCTGCTTCAGAAAATTACTGGGGAGAAGCAGTTGCGGAAAAATTGACTGTCTGTTTAGTGACCATTCTGTCATTTCTGTAAACAGCCGTAGATTAGGAGCCAACTCAATTTTGTTATTATCTTTTTAATTTTTTCAATAAGATTAATTTAAAATAGAGGGAGATTTACATACCTACCACCTAATTCCTTTTTATTAAAATATTAACCATCTAAACTTCAAGACCACTCCACCTATGTTAAAAATATAAGAATTAGTTGGTTTAAGTAAAAATTATATTTTTGGGGTTAGATATTTATAGAAGGTAAAGGGTGATTTTTATATATCAATTCACTTCTACTTTAATTTTTTACTTGCATATGGCATTATTTTGCATAAAAAGTGGAGTCCTATTGTAAAAGTTAAATTTGTGGTATTTTTGATGTATATGAAATAATTGGGAGGTATAAATATTAAAAAAAATAAAATATAGGTATTAAATAAGAAAATTCATTGAAATTGAATAGTTGTAAATGTCTGAATTTTTAAATAGTTTAGTAAAAATTTTATCTATAAACCAAATTGTTGGTCAAACATAAGTCACATATGATCCTGGGAAAAGCATTGGTGTGTGTTAGAGAATTTGCGATGCGAGTAATGAATTGTCGTCTTAGCATTGTATGAGAATTCATTACACACTCACATAAAAGAAAACAATTAATAGAGACATCAGAAATTTTTACGTGAAAAACCCGGAAAGAAAAATAATCACAAGGTCAGTCCCAGTTAAAATAATCCACTATGAGTTGATGATTGCATTACACAAGTCATTAAGGTATATTGTACGTTGTACAATAGTCGTGAGTGGCTAAAGTTGGGAATAGTTAGTAGAACTAACATACTGTCCTCAAGGCACGTCATCGCACAATGTACTCGACAATGTATAGCTCTTTCGGCAGCTTCATTATTCTGCAACGCACATTGTGATTTTGTGGCTTACGTTGTGATGCAAGAGATTTCGCCGAGCCGAGTAGGTGACGATCGATGGTAGTCGATGGTGGCCAGCGTGTGATGATTAACGATGGCTGACGACTACAGAAGCAAAACGAGTTCGTCAGATCTTTGTTGTAGAAACGGTGTAGGACTTCAGGTCATTCTTCTCCTACCATCGGTCTTCCTCTTACTTAGGGTTTAGGCCCCCTTTTAGGAGAGAGGCAGGACTCTATTTATAGAGCTGAGGTTATGAAAAAGGAAGTAATCCAAACCATTTTGATCGAACGTCTTAGGGAGGTTCCCTCAACTAGACTATGTTTTGTGGACTTTTAAGTGTCTCGATGTTGTTAGATTTTAGTCATTTTAGGCTTATTGGATTTGTTTTATCGAGGTGCTTGATTTGACTATTAAAATGTCATATTTAAAATCTGTTTGACTCTCCAACTATGCACTAGAAGCTTTTAAAAGTGGTTTGATAACTTTATTTGTGCTTGATTTTACTCGAATTAGACCAATTTTGGTACCATTGTACTTGTCTAGTTGATCCAGTCATTTTGATTGTACGTTTGCTGAAATTGAAGCTCTAAATAATTTATAATCAAAGTTTGAGCATTATCAGAGTATAATATACCCATATATAGTGGAAAATTGAGGTTAGCTCATTTGGTAGGGGGCTTTCTTCTCCTTGCACGTTGTCGTGGGATCAAATTCCTCTCTTCCCATTTATTAAGCATTTTTATGCTCATTGGGTTAGTCAGGATCAATTTGAGCTAGCGAACTCAAGTGGTTAGCTCATTTGGGACTTTGTGGGCCCGAGTACGAAACTGGCTATAGAGTCCGACAAGAGTAGGTCAGTGATCCGGGTCACTAGGTTGGATATCGATCCGAAATGCTTGTAGATTTGGCTAGTGGAACTCTGCGCATTGTTCTTGCAAAACATCGACACACATCCCTCGATGCCCTGCCATGTCAATTGTGTGACTTAGATTTAGCGACATAGTACAGGTGGTTGGTCCAGTTGCTGGGTTCAGGCGGTGGGATCCATGGCCTAAATGAGGCGGTTTGGATGATGTGGTGGATTCAAGGGCCCATACTAAACTGAAAATAAGGTAAATTATGAATGCAAAATAAGTAAGATCTTGGTCCTTCAAATCTTTAAAAGAGGCCTGAGGGGAGTGGAAATTCATAGACGGGAAGATGGAGACACAAGAAGAGTAGGAGGGTAGAGAAAGAGAAAATCAAAGAAGAGGAAAAATGAAAGAGAAGGAAGACCAACCCAAGGAGGAACAAGTAGGAACAAGGAGGCAAAGTCCCCTTACTTGTTAGCTTGCAGTCAACTGGATCTTTAGAAGAAAAATTGTAACCTCCATTCTATTAGAAGGTGATCAATACTATCTTCTTTCGTGTTGTTGTTGCACTTTCAAGAGAAAAAAGATGTCTCCCACCTACTTGCAAGTGATCAATGGGATCTCCTTTTACATTGCTATTGTGCTTTCTGGAAGAAGAAGGATGAGTCCACTGAATTGCTAGTAGGTGATCAAAGGGGTCTCTAAAAAGAAAAGGTGTCTCTTAGCCTGCTTGCAAGTGATCAATGGGATCTTTTTTCGTGTTGTTGTTGTGCATTCAAGAAGGGATTTCATGTGTTTTTACTATACTTTAAGTAGGATATTTACTACGGTGTACGATGATTTTCGGATGAATTTTTTTTTGTTATTGAGACACTAAAATCTAAGGAGGAATAACTCCCTTCTAAAAACCAAAGGAAATGTTGAAACTCTAAAGAGGCGGTGTTGAATCTGATAGAAGGTTGACCTAACTCTTTTTTGGAAGAAATATTATTCTTGAATGAGATTGTGGTGAAGCTACCAGCCATAACTGATTGAACATATTCTCCTCTTCTCAGATATGTTGCCATTCACGGGGTGACTTTATAAGCCAACCAACAATTTTCGTTGGAGCCCTACTTGATGGACATCCTAAAGGCAATCATAATTTGAATTGCACAACTCTCTTATCAAGAAATGACAATCATCATCAGTTTGATTATCTTTTTTTAGAAAATGTAGGTTAAAGTTCACATTAGAGATTTTAGACTGAATGGGCGGATCTATTAGCTATGCACTTGGTCGTGTATTATTCAAGTGCAAGATGTTCGATTTTCACTTGAAGGATCTAATGAGACAATAGGACATAATTATTTTTCTTCGTATGGAATGATTATAGATTTCACAAGATATAAGGGAAGTTTCAACAGTTGTCTGTCTCCCTTTACCACTGTGGACAAAATAATACATATGCTAAAATTTTTGGGACCTTAAGGAGATGTAATTCGAGGTGCAATAAGTTTACAACTATATGAGTAAGGAATCTCTATTTGGAGCTGGACTCTCTTTCCACCCCAAGAAATCTTCTGTAGTGATGTTAAAGAACGTGTTGGCTCATGCATGCATATGGCTCTATAAGGTTGAGAACCTTGTGAGTTTTTATCATACTTCATTATTGGTCAATTATTTTATTTTTTTGATACTAAACCATTTTTCAGATGGAAAAGGGGATGTAACTCTTAATGGTGCTTAGCCTTGCTCTGATAGATTGGAACTTCAAGTTTGTCAAGATCAAGTTGCTTTAGGGTGAATATAAGCACCAACATGATTCCATAGATGAAGAAGTCACAATCCTATAATCTTAGCTAATGGAGTGCATGAAAAAGCTATTTATGGTGGTGAATTTCTTCTCACTACAATGTTAGGACCCGGAGAGCACGTGAGAGCCATTGTTGGAGACACAACACAACCTTAGTTAGATTAATAAGTGCGTGAAGGCTTCGTTGTCAAAGGTTTGAGCCCTAGAGAATGAGATCTAAAATTAAGATTTGAGAAAGAAGTTAACATTGTCGGGGTTGATCAGAGAGTAGTTAAGAAATTCAAGAACTTGATTGAATTTAGGACCATCATTCAGGATCATGTTTAAGAGGCTCACAATAAGGTACCTGACATTGAGATGAAAGAGCAGCAGAGATGGTTCATCATGGAAGCATTCGTTCTAGACTTCATGAAGGGGAGTCAAGCAGTAAAGTGTCAGGCTAGAGTTTTGTGGAAAAGCACACCCCATCCAGGCTTCAGAAGACCCTCATTCAAATTTCGATGGTGAGGGTATCAGAGCGAGCTGAAGAAGGCTGGTTGGGGATTTTTGTGTGTCTCCACACACCCAGAAGGTTTGAAAGAGATCTATCTAGATGATTAGGCATGACATTTTGAAGAATAGTAAACTTTCCCAAAAGGAAGAAAATTTACCATAAAAATAGATCGGGCCATCCGAATCGTGAAAGTCTTCATCATTCTATGGGCTAAGATATTTTCCCTTATCTTATGGGTATAAGATAATATTTATTTTAATTCTGAAGTCTAATTCCATAGAAGTGGAAACACTCATTGTTAATTACATTTTTTTAGAAATGTGAGCTTAAAGGAAAATTCTTGATTAATGTAATGATTCAAATCATCATAGGTCGAACTTTCATGGTTGAAGTGGTTAAATATTAGTAGAGGATCCAGATTGGACGAATCAAGCTCAAAGAAATAGGATCTATAGTCCAATGAAAATGTGCCATGGAAAGGCCTGAATGAAGGGATTGACTGTTCAATGGAGAAGGACCATATTCGAAGATTTATGGTTTATAAGTTTATAAAAGATTGATAATGAATTTGAAACTGATCTGGTGAAGTAAAAAAGGTGAATCAAGAATACTTGATTTTACTGAAGGAAATAATTGTAATCACAAAGCTGAGAATTAAAACTCTATACTCTATAGGGTGTTATGAGAAGTTGACTAACCTAGACTTTTGGAATAACCTCCCTGGTTAGGATGCCAATGGATTTCCATCATTGGTATCTATTAGATATAACCAACACTATAATCAAGAATCCCACTTAAATGTAGTAGCATGAAATATTAGTAGTTTCAAAGCAGTTTGAAATACCTTCGTCAGAAACCATGAGTTAAATCATTTCAAGTTATTCCCCCTAATCTCAGTGTGTAGGTTTATTATTTTATATGTACTAGACCATAACACTAACTAGAGAACCTATCAAACTAACCTAGGTTTATATACTTAGACTAACTTGGGCTAAGTTTATGATCCTTAGTTTAATATCTACCATAACTAACCTAAGGTTCATGCCAAATCTACATCGGTTCTATTCTCATTCTTTTTCTTGGAGTATTTTAAATGTTATATGAGATTTAATATTTAATTAACTTCTTTTCTTGATTCCTAGGATTGTCAGTCTTGGTGAAAAGTTAAAGTTTTCTTAAGTTTTGAGTTTATTTTGTTTATGATTTTATTTTGATGTTTGTGAAGAGAACCTCTTGTGAGAGGTTTTCATCCTTTTATATTTTTTTTTGTTTTTTTTATTGTTATCGGGAGACTACACATGAAATAAAACATGAAATGACACATGAAATAACACATATATTTAGCCTTGGATTAGAATTGGGTTGGGATTAAGCTAAGGTGTGAAATAGGTCAACTAGTTCAAGGTCTGATTTAACCTGACTTACCTTGGGTTAACATGGGTTGACTAGGTTAGACCTAGGTAGGACTGGGTTGAAATTGAGTTAGTGTTGACCTCACTTTTGTGAGGGTTCGCACACTCACATGTATACCCCAGACTAGAGTTTTGCTTCTTTGGGTTTCATCAAAAAAAGCCTAAACCCTCAACCCTTGACTGAGCTATTTTAGGGTTTTGGCCTGATGATAGGCCCGAGCTCTCCTCCCCATGGGTAAGACATGCCCTAGGTCTCAAAATCCTAGAAACCTTCCTATGAACCCTAGGACCATCATCACATCAAGATTCACAATGGGAAGGGGCTCTACCCAAATTGATCCCTAGCCTCATCTAAGGACTCCCCAAACCTTAAGAAAACCCTAAAACCACCTTAAATTCCAAAACATCCATTTGACCCTAAGGACTGATGGCATCATGGGTGGTTAAATCAAGTTGGGCATATCTTAATTTTAATCAAATTTTGACTAATTGACCTCATGGTCATACAATTAGGCCCTACCCAAAGTGGTCAAGTCATCAAACCACTTGGAGGACTGATGCGGGCGGATTTAGTGTGAGAATTTTACAAATATTTTTCAATTTTACAAAATTAAACATGACAGATATATAATAAATATGCAATATAATCCCAACAAAAATAATTTTTATGAAAATAATTTATCTTTTAAAACTCTTTTTAATTTGCCAAATTCCCTTTAAAATCAATGCAAGTATACGCATCGCTCAAGTAATAAAGGGCTCTAATGGGGTCCTAGATATCGATCCCACAGGGAAGTTAGAAAATCCTAAAGTAAATTATGAAAATTATTTTATAACAAAAACAAAAACAAAAGTAAAAGTAAAGTGTGAAGTTTGAAAGTTAACTACTCAAGTGAATGCTAATTAAAATGCAGATGTAAGACTACAGAAATTAAACTAAACTAAATACTAAACTTTTAAAAGTAGAATTACGAAAATTAAACAAAGTTTTTGTTGTGACAAAAAGTTCAAATTTAAGAAAGCATCCTTCCCCTTTACAATGAGTATATGGATTGTGAAGAAATTGAAATCATTTGAAAAAATATATAAAAACTATTTTGTGCCAAATAGAAGAAATTCTATTCTTTACCCTCTTCCGAGTGTTGTAAAAAACATCGACAATCCAGAGTTTGATCCTTATTTCTGTGGTTAGGCTGGAAGGATACCGACTGCCACTCTAGAGCTCCCACTACTCCCTCCCCTGAGGACTAACAATCTCGCATTAGTTTCTAATGAACTGGACCAAATTGGGGATTTTAATCCATCACATTAAAATCTCCAATTTTGCATCCAACAAAGCATATTTCCCGATTTATTTGCACCCAATCCCATGAATGACATACTCTCCCATGAAATCAAATGTGAATCTCCCTATGTTGTAGAAATCATATCTCATTTAAGAACATATGTCTCTCAACAAGTTTTAACATTTCAATTGACTATACTGAAAAGTATACGAAGATTGAAGTTCAAATCATCACAAATTATTATCATTTAAAATCATGGAAAACAAAATCTATTCTTCACAAAACCATATTTCAAAGTAGGGAGAAGGATAAAGAAGACTACTCAGAATTCATGAGAAGGATACGATAAAATACAGGATTTCATATATAAAAACAAGTTTACAAAATAAAAGAAATAAAAATACAACTTATCTCACAAATCTTTCACAAGAAAATCCCTAGAAGTTCTCTCCAAGCCTTTCTCTCTTTACAATCACTCACAATTTTCTCTTAGAAGTGTAATGAAGAAGAAATCTCTCGCATTCCCTCTCCTCTTACAATCCTAGAAGAAAATCTCCTCTTCTCTCTCTCTCTCTAACATATGCCCCCTCTCTCTCATGCCACACACTAAAAACCTCCTTCAAGTCTTCTTCTTTGATTTTGGTCTGCCTCCTTTGGAAGAGGATTCAAAATTCCCTCGAAAAGTCAGCTCTTCTGAATTTAAAAGATGTGTCATTTGATCCAAGAGTCATATCCCTTGATAAAAGAACCTTCAAAAGTGTCTAGATGCATTGAATTGCTCAAAGAGTTGAGTGGAACAAGTGTTCTTTTGAAATTCATCTTGAATCGCCCCTAGCGCATCATGCGCCAAAATCTCAAAATTCGCCGTTTTTTCTCCAAATTTCGCCATTTTTGCCATTTTTGCTCTAAATGCCTAAAAAAGATATAATTACAACAAAAACACAAAAATACCCTTCTTTAAAGTACAATATCACCAAAAATAAGCATAAAATAGGTACTTAAAATGGTATATTATTTTAGTGTATCAAAATCCCCCAAACTTAAATGTTACTTGTCCTCAAGTGACACTTTTATTACATAAAGGCTTATGATTTAGGATAGAGATTAACTTATAATTTCTATACTTTAGTTTAAGAAATAGAACAACAAAATTTAAGAAAAATTCTGTAATAACTTAGATTTAAACTCTAAGTCTAGGAATACTTAGTAATCAAATTTTAAGATTTCTGAATCTCTATTCATTTCAAGAAGAATTGCAATTTGTCATATTAAGGACATTTAGAACATTCATATGAAAAATACTTCATAAAAACTTTACTAGGAATGCTACTAATAATCTAATATAAGTTTACAAAATGTAATAAAACTCCATCTTTAAGTTGATTCAAGTGAAGCCAATTTTTTATTAGGCATCTCCTCAAGCTTCTCCTCTTTTTTTTTTCTTTTTTTTGTTTTTTTTTAATTTTATTTTAGGATCTTTTCAATCTTTGCTTTTCTTTTTTTTTTTCAAGTGAGAATTACTATATTTAGATAGCCTTTAATAATTTTGAACTTCACTATCTTCTTCTTAAAGTCAAAAGTCTATACCTTTCTTTACTTTATAAATTCATATTAGTTTATGTTTTTCATAAAATCTCATTCTTTTCTTCATACATGAAACTTTAAAATTCTTAATACTTCAAAAATACAATTTTCTTCACTTTGAATAGAAAAGTATAGTCTTATCCTATCATACCAAATATCTTTAACTTTAGAATTGACCTTTATTATTAAAAACTAAATTACCTGAATTTACCATAATATTTAAAAACATAAGTATAGTCATTTAAAGTTAAATCTTAATATCCCAAACCATGTTAAATTAATTTTAAAAATATAGTTATTTAAGGAAAAATAAAATTTAATTTATTCCTTTTCAAAAGAAATTTTTCTTTCCCCCAAACTTAAGTTTTAAGTGATTTTAAAGATATTTTTAGTATAAAATTTAGTAGGCGAAAGAAAACAGTAAACACATGAAAATAAAAACTAATATATAGAGGATTTTTTACTACAAAATTGGGCTCTCGTATACTGCAGGTACTAACTGTAAAACTATATACAAACTTTAAATCATTAAATAAAACATAATGTATTCTAGAGAACTTACTTAGAATTAAAAACATAAATACAAAAACTGAAAAAACTAAACTAACAAACTAAGTTAAAAATACTAAAAATGCAGAAAAAGTGAAAGTCTACAGTTACTATTACAGGTTCAGTTCACAACACAACATAAAATTTTTTACTACAACAGTTTTCAAATGAAAGTACATCACAATACAAATAACAACAACAATCAAAAATCATAAACAAACTAAACTAAACTCATAAAATATCAATCCTCATCTCCTTCCTCTTCATCTTCTGATTCTTCTTCTTCTTCTTCTTCATGAATGGGAGTATAGTGAGTGAAACTGGGGCAAGCAGGAAAGTCCACATTTGGTTCACCCCTAAGATGTCTTACCATGACATTCTCAAAATAAATATCATGTTGTACTCTCCTCTGCTAGTATTAATCATTATATGCATTCCTTGCTCCTATCTCTCCAAATTGAATTTGAAAACTAACTATATCCATTTGTTGAATCAGGAGTTGATCCATAATACCTATAAAAGTAGATGCCCCTACAACAGATGTAGAGAGTCTATCCCTTCTTCCACTTTTAGATTCGACAAATGATTCTACTCTCTGAATCATATGCCTCCCAATCAGATTATGTGGCTGTAATCTCTTCTCATTTATATGGCATTCTACTCCTGATTGTTCACATAGAGTGAAAATCAAAGAAGGGTATTCTAAACCTCCAACTGTAGAGCTACCAACTATACTCCGAGCATGTTGAACTATAAGTGCACCAACATCTATTGCCTTCATGTTTTGATAAAAATAGTTTAGTACAACTCTGTCTTTAGTAACATTAGCCAAATGATTTGTTGGCAACAGTCTGATAGAAATGAAGTGGTTTCATACTTTTGATTGAATAGTCAACATTGAAGCAGGGAGGTTAACTATCTTATTATTCTTAATCTTCCATCAGTCAAAAATGCAAATGTGGTGTATTCATCAAAAAATACATTTCTAAGCCCATAAAAAGCATTGATCCTTTCCGCAGAAAATTTGACCTGCTTACCTCTCACCAAGATGTGATCTTCAACAGTGAATCTCAGGTTTGCATAAAACTCCTGAACCATCTGGACAATTGCTACAGCAGTAAAGTCGCAAAATCTTTCCCAGTTCTGGGCAAGAATCAATCTCTCGACCTCGCCACCTGGGTTTACAAATGCCCATTCTTGGATCATTCTTTTTGTTTCCATCTGAGTATTGTAACAAACAAATCTTTGTGCATCAAAGTCCTGAGACGACTTTCCTTTTTTAACTCGGGGAGCCATTTAGAAATTCTACAAAAATCAAAATATAGTCCAAATAAATCACTAAATCAAAAATCTAACACTTCAAGCAAGATTATTTAGTAAGAAACTTTTCACCATGAGTTTTCTTCAAGCTTTTTCATCAAAACTTCCAAATTTCAGATTTCCCAAATCTATAGTGAAAATTAAAAATTTCTAAGTTAAAGTGAAGCTCTTACCAAGAGAAGATGAAATCTATGGTGTTCAGCATATGAATCCTTCTCTTTTGCCCACAATGTGATGCTCTAGACCAAGGTCTTTAGGTAGAAGACGACTTAAGCAGCAAAAATGGAGTTTTGTCCATGTGGTTTTGCAGTTTTCTAGGAAATATGGCGTGTTCATACCTTTGGCGCATCATGTGCCAATTTAGCGCATCATGCACCAATCTGGAGCATTATGCGTCAGAGCTTAAATTCATCAAATTTTTTTTCTGTGAAAATTTGTTCCCTACCACTTTACTTCAACCTCTATTTGAATCAAATAAACATTTCTAAGGATATATAAATATCACACTAAAACAAAACTTTCACAAACACAAAAAACTCATATTTATATATAAAATTTGCGCTATTAAAAACTAACATTTTTCAAGCCAAAAAACAACAAATTCAGTGTTCTAAAGTAAACCAGCATCCTAACATTGAAATCTAAACATCAAAATTCAAAACATAAACATAGATTTCATTAGAAAGGAAATACAATCCAACTTAACAAACTAAAACAAATAGTACTAAACAAAAACGTTTCATGCATAACTTAAGATCGAACAACCTCTTCACTATCGTCCTCCTGGATATCTCCCATAGATTGGTAGTGCACATATAGGTTGTACGAAATGGAAATTCATCATTTGAATTTTCCTCTTCAATCCAAGCTTGTCTCGAACATACGTACCAATCCATCTTCAATACGCCTAATATGTTCAAAATGCTCTTTTAGTCTCCAATCTAGATGATCCAGCATTTCAGTAATATTTTCAATCACATGCATAAGATTTTACACATCTTTCTCTATCTTCTTGATCCTCTTTGAAAGTGCAGTCGAGTTGTAGTAGAGTTGAACAGTTGATGAATTCTGAGATCCTTGATCCATCAGTACATTCATATCATTTTCATCTCTCATTTCAATACAGTTGCAATATACTTTTGGATCCATCAACTTCCAAGGAAGAAGTAATTTTTCCCAACTTTCATAAAGTACTTGCGATTGACTGTTGTTGACCTCATTTTTTAGGTCTTTTTTTCCCTTCTCTAGATACCCTAGGGTCTAGCCTTAAGATTTTCCTATTTTAACTCTTTTAGAGGACTAGACTGGGACCCACACCCCTTTGAAATTCAAGCCATTTCTTCGCTCTTTACAGTCTCATATGGACGGTTTCAGATCCTCAATATTCAATTGAGTCGGTCGAAAAGCCGACATATTAAAACTCAAATTGAGCTCCTGTAGAAATTTGAAAGACGTAGGTGGACACCGTGGCGCGTGCGATGTTTTACTTGCCACTACGAGCGATATGTTTGACTTTGGTCGTCACTTATGTGAGGACCGGTCAATAATATACTCGTTAAACGGCTCCGATCGGGCCAAAATAATTTTATTTGTCACGCCATGTGTGAATTAAAGTTAATTTGGCTCGATCACCAATGAATTTTTTCAGATGACTCCGGATGATGAAACGGACTGCGCTATTGCGTCCAGGACGTCGATTTTAGCTAAAGAGGACACCCATTTTGTTAGGGCTCTGAGCGCGAGTGGATCACACAAAATTTAATATTTTAATTAAATTTTTCTTTAAATTATATATATATATATATA
>JXCR01148925.1:45048-63918 GCA_002079205.1 Phalaenopsis hybrid cultivar
TACTTGATTTTGGAGGCTCTATTTTAAGCTCTTCGATTATTCTTTGTTTTGAAATGAAGATTTGTGGATTCATTTAATTTTGAGAGTTTGGTTTCATGTTTTCTGTTGTCCCTTTGCTTAAGTATTGGTCGTTGGAGTATTTGGTGTTTTGGAATATCAACTTGGGGCTCGGTTTTGATTCTTCTTGCTGCCCCTTTATTCGAGTGTGAATGTTAAAAATGTTTTGATACTTTGAGTAGCTATTTGGGGGCTGCAGTCATTACTCCTCTCATTGTCTCATTCAAATATGTATGGGAAATTTTTTTGGCTTTAAGAAAATTATTTGGAGCTACAATCCTTGCTCCTTTGCCATTCTTATTCGAGTTTATGTTGGAGCTCTTATTTTCAGTTCTAAACAGCAGTTTGGGACTCGGTTCCTATCCTTTTTGTTGCCTCTATGCGAATAAACATATTGGAGGCCCTTTTTTGGTTTTGAGAATTGGGTTGGGGCTGCAATTCTTTGCTCACTTTGCTACTTCATTTGAACATATACATTGGGAAGTTGTTTTAGTTTTTAAAACTTGATTGGGAGTTGTAGTCTTTGCTCCCCTTTGTTATCTTATTCGAATACACTTTGATTTAATTTTAGATTTCATTTGCACGGGCTGCAGCCCTTATTCCTCCTGCTGTCTCATTCAAATGCATATTGGAAATTACAATTTTGAGTTTAAGTAATTGAATTTGAGGCTAACTTCTGTCTTTCTTTGCTGAACTATTCAAATATACTTGTTGGGGATTAATTGTGGTTTTAAAAGTTGTTTTGGAGCTGAATTTGGTTTCATGCTATTTTATAGCTTGGAATAAATACTTTATAAATCGGTCTTGATTTTCTTGATGATGATTTGAGCTCAGCTTTTTTTTATAGGGTTCTATTTTGGTTCTTTTGATAATGACTCAGCTTGGCACTCATATTAAATACAATTTTCAACTTCCTTTATGGCCTTTGATGGTTCGATTTTTTTGGTAACTCAGTTTTTTTTGTGCTTCTTTATGCTCGGTTTTATACAATTGTGGCCTCGGTTTCGTCCCTTGCCGAGCCTAGTTCTGTTTTTTTATAGCTCGATTTTGACTCTCCTATGAGTTGGGTTTTATCCGGCAATGGATTATATTTCAGCCCTTATTCCGAGTCATTCTTTTTTTCTTTGCTTCNTATGTTTTAAACTTAAATATACTAAGTAAGAGTTCTTCACCAAATGATTTCTTAAAATCATCCAAAAAAATCTAAAAATTTCATATCTGCAATGTAAGATAAATCCTTCGTGAAAATAAAAAATTTTAAGTTCAAAGTGTAGCTCTTACCTAGAGAAGATAAAATCCAAACTTTGTTTTCCTTAAAATCGCCTCAAATCCAAACAATAGCAAGCTCTAGGTGCTAAAACGAAGGTTGAAGGTGACTCTAAGGTTAAACATGGCGTTTTATTGAGCAAATCACAAATTTTAAGGGTGTTTAGGTCAGTTCGGGGTGAGGGCGCTATCGGTGCCCATGCCGATGCCAGTGGCGAAAAACTCATATTTTGATGTTTTTTCAAATTTCAATTTTGTCTCAATTAACTCAAAAGTTTATTTAATATTTTTGAACACTAATTTTCATCTTAAAGTTATTCACAAACAAACAATTTCACAAACAATACCAAACTAACTTTTATATATGAAAATACACTTTTTACCATTACATTTTTCGAACCATACTTCCACATCCTTAAAGCAAACTAAATTATAAATAAACGTTGAAATCAAGCCACAACACTAGAACGCTCACAAAAACTATACACAATCAAAGTCAATAGAGTCTTAAAGCAATGTAAAGTAAATCAAATCCACATAATTACNTTGCTGGGATATTTTTTCAATTTGTGCATTAAGAAAGAACTTCGGGCTGGCATTTCGTTTGGACAGTTTGGAGATTTCTTTCGATTTGGATTTTCTTTTGCTGCTTGTTCTCTTTAAGGTTTACAATTTCTGTGAGTAAAAATTTCTCTCCTCTATGACTCTCTTCTTTAGTTATTAATGCGATATTTACCTTTATGAAGGAAGCTGTAGCTAGCTTATTCTTTACTATATGGTTGAGATCTTTGTGATTGCAACTAAATTTTCTTTGCTTTATTCTATAAAGTCGCAGTCAACCTTATCTTAAGGTATTGGAATATTAGAGAACCATCTAGACAGTTTTCTCATGTTCATATATATACATCGCCTTATTTTGCATGAAGGGTGAATTCTAGTCTTTCTTGAAAGATAAGATAAATATCACTATGAGTTAAAGGAGTTCAGCTTCATCTGATCAACTGATTGTTCATGTTTGCTAAAAATATAGGAAGTTTTCTAATGACTGTAAAGTTGAAGGATTCTCCTGTCTAATAACTTAATCGTTTTATTGATTAAAATTGTTTTGAGCTATGTGGTATGCTTTGCCTTAGCATTCTTGGTGGGTTTTGCTTTAATGGATACACGTTAGTGTATTTCGAAGGATTGCTATTTTTAGGGTTGTTCTTGTTCTATTATAAAGATGTAAACCTTTGGTTTAATTGCGGGATTGATCTCTTCTATTAAGGCTTGAAATATTATCTACATTGGTGAGATTGTAACTGTATTTTTTTAAAGGATCATGAATTTTCTTATTTTTCATTAATAAAATTAATTTTGTATATATGGGGTCTAGTTTTGATTCTCCTTGTTGTCTCTTATTTAAATACATGTTGGAAATCAGTTTTTATGGTTTGGAAAATATATTTGGGAGCTTAATTTTTGTCCTNCGTTGTCCCTTATTTAAATACATGTTGGAAATCAGTTTTTATGGTTTGGAAAATATATTTGGGAGCTTAATTTTTGTCCTCTTTGCTGCCCCTTGTTCGAGTATTGCTGGAAGTCAGTTTTTATGGCTTGGGAAATATATTTGGGGGCTTGGTTTTGGTTCTCTTTGTTGTTCCTTGTTCAAATACATGTTGGAAATCATTTTATGGCTTGGAAAAGATATTTGGGGCTCGGTTTTAATCCTCGCTTCCTACTGGGGTTTGGCTTTGGTTGCTGCTCCTTGGTTGGGAATTTGGTTCTACTTGATTTTGCAGGCTCTATTTTAAGCTCTTCGATTATTCTTTGTTTTGAAATGAAGATTTGTGGATTCATTTAATTTTGAGANATTTTAATCCCCGCTTCCTGCTAGCGTTCGGCTTTGGTTCCTGCTCCTTGGTTGGGCATTTGGTTCTACTTGATTTTGGAGGCTCTATTTTAAGCTCTTCGATTATTCTTTGTTTTGAAATGAAGATTTGTGGATTCATTTAATTTTGAGAGTTTGGTTTCATGTTTTCTGTTGTCCCTTTGCTTAAGTATTGGTCGTTGGAGTATTTGGTGTTTTGGAATATCAACTTGGGGCTCGGTTTTGATTCTTCTTGCTGCCCCTTTATTCGAGTGTGAATNCAAGTATGTTTTCTTGTTTTCTGTTGTCCCTTTGCTCAAGTATTGGCTGTTGGAGTATTTTGGTGTTTTGGAATATCAACTTGGGGCTCGGTTTTGATTCTTCTTGCTGCCCCTTTATTCGAGTGTGAATGTTAAAAATGTTTTGATACTTTGAGTAGCTATTTGGGGGCTGCAGTCATTACTCCTCTCATTCTCTCATACAAATGCATATTAGAAATTATAATTTTGAGTTTAAGTAATTGTATTTAAGGCTGACTTCTGTCTCTCTTTGCTGAATTATTCAAATATACTTGTTGGGGATTAATTATGGTTTTAAAAGTTGTTTTGGAGCTGAATTTGGTTTCATACTATTTTATAGCTTGGAATAAATTCTTTATAAGTCGGTCTTGATTTTCTTGATAATGATTTGAGCTTAGCTTTTTTTTACAGGGTTCTGTTTTGGTTCTTTTGATAATGACTCAGCTTGATACTCATATTAAATCCAATTTTCACCTTCATTGATGGCCTTTGGTGGTTCGATTTTTTTGTTAACTCAGTTTTTTTTTTGCTTCTTTATGCTCGGTTTTATACAATTGTGGCCTGGGTTTTGTCCCTTGCCAAGCCTAGTTCTGTTTTTTTTATAGCTCGGTTTTGACTCTCCTTTGAGTTGGGTTTTATCCGGCAATGGATTATATTTCAGCCCTTATTCCGAGTCATTCTTTTTTTGCTTGAAAATCAAGTGATGTATATATATTTCACTATCATTCTTTAGCGATTATTTGACATAATAATTTTAATCAACATGTTAAAATTGATTCTTCAAAGATGATATAGTTTGAGATTTTATGAAGCATGTCTATATTGATGGAATTAGCTTTCCTTTGCTGCATAAATCTTATAGACCTGAATTTGATAATGTGAATATGGAAACACACTCCTCTTTAAAACTTGGTATAGTATGTCTTGATTATATGCAGATTCAAAATTCAAGTTTAGAAGTAGGTGGATGTTATTGAAATGCTTAAAAAGATGCTTCTTTCATTTCTCTTGATACAGAATATACAAAATTTGTTAAATGAGCCTATGAAATATAGAGATGGCCTATTAGCTCGAGACGAGTGGTAATAAGCAATGATGTAAGAGAACCATTTGACAGCTTAGTTTATAGCTGAGATATAAAATCAACATTTAATTACTGCGATGCCCTTTCCTAGATAATTAACAGCTCTAACCCTTTTCCAAAAGTTTCGAGAATCGATAATCACAAAACGATAGATATTACAGACACTATACAGATACTACAATCACAAAAGGACAGATATAGTACAGACACTACACAGATACTACAATCACAAGAGAACAGATGCTACAGAAACCCTACAAATACGATACTCACGAAAGAACAGATACAACAGTACACTGTAAACACCATATCCTGACTAATACATGCATACATTGGATATCACCTACATGTACATTTCATATATCATATAGTACATCTTGCTCACCACATACAAATACACCACATATCTTTGTTTAGTGGACCTAAGTAATATCATATCACCTTTTTATACTACAGACACTATATCCACACACTACATTCTACACGATAGATATGACGTATCATGTATAGATACTACGGGCTTTAAATAGATATTGCACTTGTATGAGAAATATATACTACACTCATACACACTGTACAGTTCACACACTATGCCCTACACGACAAATCCTACACTTACATACACATACACTACACTTCGATGAGTTCAGATACTACTCTTCATGTATAAGTGCACTACATTTTGAGGAGTTCAGATACTACTCTTTTTACATATTCACTAAATTATAGGGTTTAAGGTTGTTTGACTATAGGGGTGATTTGTTGGTGGCCCCTAGTTGATGTTGATAGGTTGACCTCGATATATCAGTTGCCTATAGGATCGAGATAGAGAGAAAGGAGGTCTAGGCTGAGCTTACCCCCAAATTGAAATCTAATATCCCATCTTGAAACTTTCATATGCTCATCATTTAACCTTTCCTTTATAATCTACAAATGTTTAACTAACCCACTTATATCATACAACTGCAATTTGTTTTGAAGCTTTAGCAGAATTTGATCAGATACGCTTTCATTTATTTAATTTCGATACTTTATTTTCTGCATATTTTCTTTTATTTTGTATCGTACTATACTTCGCTATATATTTCATGCACTTTCCTATCACCTCTTGCAGCATAGTCTTTTCTTTTTGTCTGTTCTTTGTTGTAATGTATACATTTATCAGTATTCATGCTTTAGTTGCTATCTTTCGAGTATGTTAGTGTAATCCCCTAGGATAGGCCGTTCGAGGCATGGTTTTTTTTTATTATTATTGTTCTCCTTCTCTCTCTCTTCTTTTTGGAATGAGACAACGACGTGGTCAGTAAACGATTCATCTCCGGACAACGGTTGCGACAACTACCAAAGACTGAAGGACGAGCTTATGCAGAATCTCGAAAGATTTAAATAACATACCAATAGGACGCCGAGATTGTTTGTTTGGTATGACGTAAATCCTCACATTATCTTTTAGAAATTTCTACGATTTTCATATCGTACGATATAAGTCCTAAACTTTTTAGGCTTTCCGAGGTTGTTGTCTGGTACGACATAAATCCTCACATTTTCTCGAGCTATTTTCATATGACATACAAATATAAGTCCTGAACATCTAAATAATTTACAGGACTGAAACATCAAATAATTTATCTTTTAAAGATGTAAAGCCAAACCATAGATTAGTTTAAGATGTTACTGAACCTCCTTCAGTATCTTCAACATCTCCTACTTTTCGTTCCTTTGGACTCTGAAAATAGCTGTTCCTATTTGAACCTATGCCATTTGACTTTTCCTATGAACAATCGTGGAAACTTGAATGTTGAATTCTTGAAGACAAAACCTCTGATCATTATCGAAAGTTTTCTTAAGTGACTTCGGTTGTCTGAGATGTAATTAACTATAGGGGGTTGCTCCTATAGAGAATTTAAGAACCCAGATTAATCTAAACCCTATCTAATCTGTATATTACATAGGGAAATTTGTCAGCTATAAATATTTCAGACCAAAATAGAGTCATAAACTTTTAAGTTTAGATAGTTAAGCATATTAATAAGTGATACGTTCATCCTCCGAGATGTTATCATTTATGGTATTGTGCTCAACTATTTAAACTATTAGATATACGAGATCTGTTTGGCTCATTATTTTTTCAAAAAATAAAAGGATACCATTTTCACAAAATCAAAATTACATTATATGTATATATATANACTTCAACGTTCACGAGCTCATCCCCGATAAGATGATGTTAAGAGGATTCAACCAAAAGGGAGAAAGAGCCCTTGGATCAATCTCATTACTTATGAAGGTTGGAGAACTTGTAANGGACGCGGACGAGGAAAGATCAATTTAATTGTTGAACGGACTAGGCCAGCTATCAACATTGGTGATGAAGATAGTTCTGATGATTAGGTGATGATGACAAAACAGAAGAAGCCTCAGTACGAGATATCCCTAGAAGATATAGAGAGAAATGAATATGAAACANCGAGCATTGATAAATCGTTCAACTTCACCTCCCAAATTTTTAGATCCTTGATCTGGAATCACTTTATTAGTTTTAAGTAAACTATTGACGCAAATGTTGGCCTTGTAGTTGACAAACCTTTAATCATAAAAATCTACTTTTCTCTTTCCTTTGCTCATTCTAGGTGCTATGGTAAATCTAAGAAAATTTGATAAAATTAAAATAAATTCCCAAAAATTTTGAAAATCATAATGTGAAATGATTTTCTCAAAATCTTCAAGAAAATCTCAAAATTCCGGATCTCAGCAATGTAAGATAAATCCTTGGTGAAATTAAAAAATTTTGAGTTTAAAGTGTTGCTCTTTCCTAAACAAGGTGAAATTCAAACTCTGTTTGCCTTAAAATCACCTTAAATCCAAGAAATAGTAAGCTCTAGATGATAAAATGGAGTTTGAAGGTGTTTTACTGAGCAAATCGCAAATTTTAAGGGTGTTTGGGTCAGTTCAGGTTGAGGGCGTTGTCGATGCCCATGCCGGCGCTAGTGGCCAAAAACTAATATTTTAATTTTTTCAAATTTCAATTTTCTCTCAATTTACTCCAAAGTTTATTTAATCTTTTTGAACACTAATTTTCATGTTAAAATAATTCACAAACAAACATTTTCACAAAGAACACCAAACTAACTTTTATATATGAAAATACACTTTTTACAATTACATTTTTCTAATCACACTTCCACATCCTTAAAGCAAACTAAATTATAAATCAGTGTCAAAATCAAACCACAACATTAGAATGCTGAAACAAAACTATACACAATCAAAGTCAATAGAGTCTTAAAGCAAAGTAAAGTAAATTAAATCCACACAATTACATTAAAAACATAAGTATTTTAAACTTGTAAAAAGTTCAACTTCTTCAATTATTCTGCCTCATCTTTAGTACTTTCTCCTCCTTTAATATCTCTCATAGACTGGTAATGGACATACAAATTATAGAAGGGTCGGTACGGGAATTGATCAGTCAAATATTCATCGATCCATCCTTTTTTCTTGAACATTTGTACCAATCTTGCTTCAACTATTCTAGTATGATCAAAGTTGTCTTTCATCCTCTAATTTAGGTGATCAAAAAGGTAGTTAAGATTTCCTATTACATTTGTAATACTCTGAAGTTCTCTTTCTATTTTTCATTTTGTTCTCTAATGATATTGAATTTCCAACTACTGGTGGCATCAATGGTGTTGAAGCATGTGATGAATGATCCATGNGCTGACATTACAAAGCGAAATCCCGCCAAAGTCTGCCAAAATTCATCTTGAACTATCAAACTACTATCAGTTTCGTCAGCGCTCCCGATGGCGCTGTCGGCAATATGGTCAAGTTAGCGGGTGCAATCGGCGCTAGTGGCCAAAATCGTGACTTTTCATTTTTTGTTCAATTTGATTCCAAATTTTCTTCCAATACCAATATTTGTCTTAATTTATATAATATAAAATTGTGTAGGATTACTAGGTCCTAATATATAAAACACTTATCAAACAAATTAGTAATACATGAATATATATTTTTTAAATTAGTTACCTCCCATGAAGTGCTTGGTTTAACGTCGTCAACTTGACGTAGTATTTGATTAGTTGGGCTGACTTAAAATTAAAATTTCATTAAGTTGTGGTATGTGCTTTTCATAATAATGTTTCAATCGATGTCATTTAACTTTATATATCTTTCTAGTGTTAGGAACTTTAATAGCAACAATTCCATAATGATAGACTTTAATCGCTATAAATGATCCTAATCATCTGGATTTTAGTTTTCCTGGAAATAGTCTCAATCTTTTATTATAATAAAACTTCTCGTCCAGGTTCAAACTTCTTTTTAATAATCTTCTGATCATGCCATATTTTCATTTCCTCTTTATAGATTTTTGCATCATCATATGTTTCATTTCTAATCTCCTCAAGTTCATTGAGTTGCAATAATCTTTTCTCACCAGCATCTTTTAGATTAAAATTAAATTCCTTAATAGCCCAAAATATTTTATGCTCCAATTCTACTAGTAAGTGACATGTTTTTTCAAAAATAAGTTTATATGAGGACATTTCTATATGAGTCTTATAAGCAGTTTTATATGCCCATAATGTAATATCTAATTTAGCAGACCAATCCAATTTATAAGGATTTATAGCTTTTTCTAAAATTTGTTTAATTTAATGATTTGATCTCTATGCTAGAACGCTAGTCTGAGGATGATAAGCAGTAGAGAATCTATGCATAATATCATATTTCTTAATCAATTTTTTGATTTTCTTATTCGTAATAAGAGATCCTCCATTAGTAATAATTACTCTTGGTATTCCATATCTTGTAAAATATTTTTAATAAAAAATTTAGAAACACTCCGAGCATCACATCTGGGTATAACAATAACTTTAATCCATTTGGACATATAATCAACAACAAGTAATATATATAAATTTCTAAATGAAGGCATAATCCATAAAATCTAAACCCCACACATCAAAAATTTTAACTTCTAAAGTGTAATTTACACAACCATATTATCTCTTCACTTTATCATAACTGAGAGTGAGGAAAAAAATGAAGAAAACTACTTAGACTTCTTGGGAAAGATACAACAAAACACAAATTTCATATATAAAAGAATGTTCATACAACACCTATCTAAAACTCTTTCTTAAAGAAAATCCCTTGTAGCCTCTCCTAGGAAATGTAGGAAGAAGAAATCTCACTTTTCTCCTTCTCCAACACTCTTAGAGAAAAATTCACACTTAATATTTCACAAAACTCTAAACTCTTAAAGATAAATCACTAATAGAATTCTAAATGGTGGTAGAATGAAGAAGGAAAAAGTGTATGGAGCCGAGGTGTGGAAAAAATGTGCAAGTCAGAATGAAGAGGAGTGTCTTTTCTGATCAATTTTGGCCTCAAATAGAGCCTAGAGTTGGTTCTCTAATAGGTGCATCCAAAAACCCTTCAAAAAGCATCTAAATTGGTTGAACTTCTAGAAGTAGAGTCTGAACCGACATTTGCGCTGTCAGTGCCAGTGTCTCGTATTTAATTTCGCTGCTCTCTGTCAAATGGCGCCATCTGCGCTGAGTAAAATCCATCAGTCGTTCTGTGAGTTTGCACTATTGACGCTGCTCCTAGCGTTGTCGGAGCTAAGTACTTCTTCAAAAATGCCAGTTTAATTCCATATTCCATCCTTTTTGCTTCAAGTTCATAAAATCAACAACCTGCAAGAAAAAATAAAAATACCTTCTATTAAAGTGCATTATCACCAAAAATGAGTATTGGGTCTAAAAATGCATATATTTTTAGTGTATCAATCATCCAAAAATTAATATTTTACATCATGAATGAATTTCTTTCCTGCTTTTTTGTTAATTCATATGGTAAAGTATCACTAATAATAAAATTTACAATATCAGCATAATAAGGTATTTCCAATCTTTTTGCAGCATAAAGTTGTTCTTCAGGAAAAGTTTCATTTATTTCTTTTTTGAAATCAAGTATTTCTTCTAGTTCTACCCTTGATAGATGATCAACAATTTGATTATCAATCCCTCTGCTATCAACTACTATAATATAAAACACTTGCATTAGAAGTACCCATCTAATTAATCTTAGTTTAGCATCTTTATTTTGCATCAAATATTTAATATTTGGGTCAGTATGCAAAACACATTTAGCTCCAATCAGATATGATCAAAACTTATCAAAATCATACACAATAGATGATAACTCTCTTTCAATGGTGGTGAATTAACTTGAGCATCATTAGAAGTCTTACTAGCATAGTATATAACTTTAAAAAACCCATCATATCTCTGCCCTAAAATAGCTTCAATTGCAAAATCACTAGCATCACACATTAATTTTAAAGGTTTCTCTAAATTAGGTGATACAATTATAGAAGTAGTGATCAATTTTTCCTTTAAAGTTAGAAAGGCTTTAAGGCAATCTTGATTAAAGTCAAATTTTATATCTTTTTAGAGAATTTGGCATAAAGGTTTAGTAATTTTTGAAAGATCTTTAATATATCTCCTGTAAAATCCAGTATATGCTAAAAGGCTCGTAACTTCTCTTACTATGATAGGTGGAGATGGGTTTGATATAACTTGTGTTTTTTCAGGATCTACTTCAATGTCATTTTCTGAAATTTTATATCCAAGTGCGATTCCTCCTGTAACCATAAATTGACATTTTTCTCAGTTCAATATAAGATTAGTCTTTTCACAACGTTTTAAAACTTTCTCTAAATGATTTAGTCATATTTCTACTGAAGTTCTAAATACAAAAAAATTGTCCATAAAGACTTTAGTTCTTTTTTTCAATCAAATCACTGAAAATTGACTTCATACATCTTTGAAATGTTGTAAGTGCATTACAAAATCCAAAAGGCATTCGCTGAAAAGCAAAAGTTACACAAGGACTAGTAAATGTTATTTTCTTCTGATCCTCTAGAGCACTAGGTATTTAATGTTAACAGGTATATCCGTCTAGAAAATAAAAATATTTAGGGAAAAATGATCCTTTTTGATGGCAGAATTTAATTTTCTATAATCTATGTTGATTTGCCAACCAGTGACTTATCTTGTTGATATTAATTTGTTATGCTCATTTATCACTACACTCACACCTCCTTTCTTTGGAATAAAGTGAATTGGACTAACCCAAGCACTATCTGAAATATGATATATTATTCCAGCATCTAACCATTTTAAAATTTTTTTCTTCACTATTTATTTCATCATAGGATTTAATCTCCTTTAAGCATCAGCTCTTGGATCATGTCGATCATCTAATAAGATTCTATGAATTCAAATTGAAGGACTAAATCCTTTAATATCAGCCAATGTCCATCCAAAAACTTTCTTATATTTTTTCAAAATTTCCAACAACTGTTGTTCTTTCATATCAATTAATTGTGAGGATACTATAAAATGTAATGTAGATAAACCTCCTAAAAATGTATAATTCAAATGTGTAGGAAGCATTTTCATTTCTAATTTAGGGGGTTTCTTAACAGATGAAATCAAATTCTTGTTACTTTTTGTAGGATTTAACATTTAAATTCTTTCCTCAACATAATCCATATCCTCTTTACTCACTTCCATAGATTCACCTTGACATCTATCTTCATCTTGATATTCTAAATATTCAGTTTTAAATTCTCTTTCAAAAGTTTTCTTGAAATGTTCATGGCTTAATTATTCATTAATATCAAATCTGAAGCATTAAATATCTTGCTCTTTTGCAGAGTATCTCATTGATTTTGCAATATTTAATGTAACCTCTTGACCACTAACTCTCATAGTGAGTTCTCCTTTCTGCAAATCTATAAAAGTTCTTCAAGTGGCTAGGAATGGTATTCCTAAAATGATAGGAATTTTTTTATCTTCCTCCATATCTAATACTATAAAGTCCACAGGAAAGATAAATTTATCAAATTTTACCAAAATATCTTCTATAATTCCTTTAGGATAGGTAATCGAATGATCAAATAATTGCAGAGTTACAGTTGTAGATGAAATATCTCTTAAGTCCGACCTTCTAAAAATTGATAACAACAATAGATTAATACTAACTCCAAAATCACATAAAGCTTTTCCAAAAAATCTTTCACCAATAGCACAAGGAATTGTAAAACTTCAAGGATCTTTAAGTTTTTTAGGAAGCTTTTTTTGAATTATAGTGCTACACTCTTCGTTGAGTGCAACAGTCTCATTATCTACAAAATTCCTTTTCTTATTAAGTATATCCTTCATGAACTTCATATAGCTTAGCATTTGTTCAAAAGCTTCAACAAATGGAATGTTTACTGTTAATTTCCTTAAAATTTTCAAAAACTTCAAAAATTTATTATCTCTATGTTTTTTCTTCAATCTTTGAGAAACGGGAGGTGGTGGTCTTTCTATAGTGATTTTCAATGACTTGATAGGATTTTCTGACTCAAAAAGAAAATCTTCACTAGATTTTTTATTTTCCACCCCATCTTTTTCTACTTCAACTTCTTGTTGAACTCTGTTTTCTAATTCTTCTCCACTTCTTAGTTCAATAGCTTTAATTTGCTCTTTGTTCCGATCTTTAGGATTTACTTCAACATTACAAAGTAATGTTCCTGGAGGTCTATTGCTAAGTGCAGTAGCTATACATCCCAATTGATTTTCCATGTTTCTGATAGCAGTTCTATGACTTTAAAAATTGACTACCCATATGTGATATCAATTCTTTCATTGATATTTTTTTCTCCTTACTCTATAAATTATTAAAACATGGGGGTATTAAGGTTTATTATCTTGGTTCCCTTGTAGTTGGACTTTCTCAATTGGTTCGTAGGGTTGTTTCCCATTGCAAATTTACATCATTAAAATTATTGTTACTCCAACAAAAATTTTGATGATTCTTCCAACCACGATTATAATAATTGAATTAAGATTATTAGAAAAAAATTTTGTTGCATCTAAAGTCTAATTAGAAGATTGAGATTCTATAATTTGTCCCAATGAGTTTTTCTCAAGCACAGGTGCTATCTCAGAATAATTTATTTCATATTGTTCTATCTTCTTTGATAGAGCAACTATTTGTGCTGCTAAAATAGAAAAAAGCATGAGAATCATGAATACTAGCTACTCTTTTTGGATTTACTCTTTTAAAGGGCCATTAAATTTTGTTAGTATCCACCTCTTCAGTTAATCAGTATGCTTCATTGAATGGTCTTGACATGAATGGTCCAACAATAGCAGCGTCAATTTTTCATCTAAGAGATCTAACCAACCCATTATAAAAAGCTTGAATTATTAACCAATATGACAACGCTTGATGTGGACACTTTCTAAGGAGATCTTCAAATCTTTCTCAGGATTCATAAATTGATTCCCCTTCAAGCTGACAAAATGATGTGATACCATTTCTAGCTTAGCAGTTTTTGAAGGTGGAAAATATTTAGATAAGATTTTTTGTGATAAATCTCCCCATGTTCTGATAGATCCAAGTGCTAATGAGTTTAACCACATCTTAGCTTTATCCCATAGTTAAAAGTCGAATTCTGATGACGTCATTTGACACTCCATCAGATTTAAATGTAGCACAAAATTCTAAAAAACTAGCAATGTGTAAATTAGGATCTTCAGTAGGTGTTCCACCGAACTGATTGTCTTGTACCATTTGAATAATAGCAGGTTCAAGCTCAGATGAATTCACAGCTACGGTAGAGTTTTGAATACTCAAATGAATTTCATCTACTTTAGGATTTACATAATCTCCTAAAGGTCTCTGATGATGTTTATTTTCATTTCTAACATTATTTAAATTGCAAGCCATTTTACTAAACTGATCTTTCTCTTTTTATTATTTTTGAATTTTCTTAACAGTTCTCTCTGACTCGGAGTCGTAAGGTAATAACTTTTTCAGATCTTACTCTACACATATACTGAATAAAGCAAGTAATTAAAAATAAGCAAACGCACTAAAATAAGTAAATGTTCTAATTAAACAACAAACACTCTTTTTTTATATTTTTTGAAACAAAATAAAGTAAAATACTAATATTTTATGTTACTTCCCCGACAATGATTTTAATAGTTTGAGAGGCTTTAACGTAATCTTGATTAAAGTCAAATTTTGTATCTTTTTCCCAAAAGTTGGCATAAAGGTTTGGTAATTTTTTAGAAATCTTTAATATATCTTCTGTAAAATCAAGCATGTTTAAAAAGCTTCTAACTCCTCTTACTGTGGTAGGTGGAGATAGGTTTGATATAACTTATATTCTTGCATGATCTACTTCCATGCCATTTTATGAAATTTTATGTATAAGCACATTTCCTCCTACAAACATAATATGACAATTTATTTCAGTTCAATACTAGTTTAGTCATTTCACAATGTTCTAGAACTTTCTCTAAATGATTTAGATATATTTCGAATGAAGCTCCAAATACAGAAAAGTCATCCATAAGGACTTCAATCCCTTTTTCAATCAAATCACTAAAAATTGACATCATACATCTTTGAAATGTTGCAAGTGCATTACATAATCTAAAATACATTCACCGAAAAGCAAAAGTTCTACAAGGACTGGTAAATGTTGTTTTCTCTTGATTCTCTGGAGCAATTTGTATTTAATCATAACCAGTATATTCGTCTAAAAGACAAAAATATTGACTCCCAAACAATCTATGCAACATCTGGTCCATAAATAGTAAAGTAAAATGATCCTTTCAGGTGGTAGAATTTAATTTTTTATAATCTATGCAGATTTACCAATGAGTGACTTGTCTTTTTGATATTAATTCATTATGCTCATTTGTCACTATAGTCACACCTCCTTTTTTTAGAATACACTGAATTGGAATAACCTAAGAATTGTCTAAAATAAGATATATTATTCCAACATCATACCATTTTAAAATTTTGTTCCTTACTACTTCTTTCATCATAGTATTTAGTCTTCTGTGAGGATCATCTCTTGTTCATGTTAATCTTCTAATAAAATTCTGTGCATACAATTTGAAGGATTGAATACTTCAATATCAGCTAATGTCCATCCAAAGTTTTTCATATATTTTTTTAAATTTCCAACAACTATTATTCTTACATATCAGTTAATTCTAAGGATACTATAACAGGTAATGTAGATAAATCTTCTAAAAATGCATACTTCAAATGTGTAAGAAGCATTTTCAGTTCTAGTTCAGTAGGTTTCGCAACAAATGAAATCAAACTCTTATTACTTTCTATAGAATTAACATTTGAATTCTTTCCTGAGCATAATACATTTCTTCTTTACGCACTTCCATCGATTCATCTTCAATTCTATCCTCATCTTGATATTACATATATTTTTTTAAAAAAATTCTCTTTCAAAGCTTTTCTTAAAATATTCATGGCTTTAATATTAATTAATATCAATTCTGAAATATTCAATATCTTGCTTTTCTGTAGGGTATCTCATTGAATTTGCAATATTAAATGTAACCTCTTGATCACTAACCCTCATAGTTAGTTCTTCTTTATGCACATCTATCAAAGCTCTTTTAGTGTCTAGTAATGGTCTTCCTAAAGGGATAGGAATATCTTTATCTTCCTCCATATCTAATACAATAAGTCCACAGAAAAAATAAATTTGTTGACTATTACCAAAACATCTTCTATTACTCCTTTAGCTTAAAATATCGAATGATCAGCTAACTACAGAGTTACAGTGGTAGGTGAAATATCTCCTAAGCTCAATTTTTTAAAACTTGATAATCTCATAAGATTAATACTGGCTCCTAAATCACATAAAACTTTTCCATAAAATCGTCTGTCAATAGCACAAGGAATTGTAAAACTTCCAGGATCATTAAGTTTTCAGGATGCTTTTTATTAATTAGAACGCTACACTCTTTGCAGAGTGCAACAATCTTATTATCTACAAACTTCATTTTCTTATTAAGTATATCCTTCATGAACTTCACATAGCTTGGAATTAGCTTAAAAGTTTCAATAAATGGAATGTTTATCGTTATTTTCCTTAAAATTTCCAAAAATTCTGAAAATTGATTATCTTTATGTTTCTGCTTCAATTTTTAAAGAAATAGTGGTGGTGGTTTTTCTACAGTGATTTTCATTGGCTTAATAGGTTTTTTTGACTCAAAATGAAAATCTTTACCAGATTTTTCATTTCCACCTCATCTTTTTCTACTTCAATGTCTTGTTGAACTCTAGAAGGTCATTGAAAATTATAATTCTTTTTCACTTCTCAGTTGAATAACATTAATTTGTTCTTTGTTCTGATCTTTAGGATTTACTTCAACATTACTAGGCAATGTTCCTTGAGGTCTATTGTTAAGTGCAGTAGTAATACATCTAAGTTGATTTTCCAAGTTTCTGATACTAGCTCTTTGACTTTGTAATTGACTACCTATCTGTAATATCAATTCGTCCATTGAAAATGTTTTCTCCTAACTCTCCAAATTATTAAAACTTGGGGGGTAATAAGGATTATAAGCTTGGTTCCCTTGATTCTTGGAGTTTCCTAATGGGCTCACAGTGTTGTTCCCTCATTGCGGATTTGAAGCATTAGAATTATAGTTACTCAAACTAAAATTTAGAAGATACTTCCAATCAGGATTATAATAATTGGCATAAGGATTATTAGATTGATTATCTTTTACATTTAAAGTTTCATAAAAAGACTGAGATTCCATCGTTTCCCCCAATGAGTTTTCCTCAAGCACAGGTGCTATCTAAGAATAATTCATTCCATATTAGTCTAACTTCTTTGATATAGCAGCTACTTATGCTAATAAAATAGATATAGCATCAGAATCATGAATACTAGCTACACTTTTTTGATTTACCCCTCTAGAAGGTCATTGAAAATTATTAGTATACATCTCTTCGATCAATGTATATGCTTCATTAAATGGTTTTGACATTGCTGATCCACCAGCAACAACATCAATTATTGATCTAAGAGATCAAACCAACCCATTATAAAAAGTTTGAATTATTAACCAAATTGGCAATGCATCATGTGGGCACTTTCTAAGGAGATCTTTAAATCTTTCTCAGGCTTCATAAATCTATTTCCCTTCAAACTGACAAAACAATGTGATATCATTTCTAAGCTAAGCAGTTTTTTAAGGTGGGAAATATTTAGATAAAAATTTTTGTGTTAAATTTCTTCATGTTCTTATTGATCCAGGTGCTAATGAGTTTAACCACATCTTAGCTTTATCCCTTAGTGAAAAAAGAAAAAAGTTTAAGTCTGACACAGCACGACATCATTTGACACTCCATCATATTTAAATGTAACACATAATTCTAAGAAAATAGCAAGGTGTAAATTAGGATCTTCAGTAGGTGTTCCTCCAAACTGATTCTTTTGTACCATTTGGATAATAGCAGGTTTAAACTAAAATAAATTGGCAACTACAACAGGGTTTTGAATACTCAAATGAATTTCATCTGCTGTAGGATTTGCATAATCTCTTAAAGGTCTCTGATGATGTTCCTTTTCATTTCCAACATTGTTTAAGTTACGACCCATTTTAATAAACCGATTTTCTCTTTTTATTATTTTCAAACTTTCCTAAAAGTTCTTACTAACTCAGAGTTGTAAGGTACTAAATTTTTCAGATCTTACACTATGCATAAACTGAATAAAGCAAATAATTAAAAATAAGCAAACACACTAAAATAAGAAAATGTTCAAATTAAACTACAAACACTCTTTTTTTATATTTTGTGAAATAAAATAAAGTAAAGTACTAATATTTTCAGTTACTTCCCCGACAACGACGCTAAAAACATGATACAAGAATTTGTAAATGCAAATATGTAAGAGGTTGACAGCACTCAACTGTGTTAGAAACTTGATGTAGGCAAATTTATAATAAATATGCAATATAATCCCCATAAAAATACTTTTTATAAAAATAATTTATCTTCTTAAAATCTTTTAAAACTGTCAAATCTCTTTTAATATCAATGCAAGTATACCTATCACTCAAGTAACAACGGGCTCTAATGGAGTCGTATATATCGATCCCATAGGGAAGTTGGAAAACCTTAATGTAAATTATGAAAATTATTTTATATAAAAAAAAAAAAAACGTAAAGTGTGAAGTTTGAAAATTGACTACTCAGGTGAATGCTAATTAAAATACACATGTAAGACTATAAAAATTAAACTAAACTAAATACTAAACTTTCAAAAATAAAATTGTGAAATGTTCAAATTTAGAAAAGCATCCTTCCTCTTATATTGAGTTTATGGCTTGTGAAGAAATTGAAATCATTTAAATATATATATATATATATATATATATATATATAAATTATTTTGTATCAAATAAGAG
>JXCR01148925.1:64575-100609 GCA_002079205.1 Phalaenopsis hybrid cultivar
TTTGTGCCAAATAGTAGCAATTCTATTTTTTACCCTCTTTCGAGTGCTATAAAGAACATTGACTAATCCATAGTTTGGTCCTTAATTCTACGGTTATGCTAGGAGGATACCGACTGCCATTACAGATCTCCCATTACTCCCTCCTCTGAGGGCTAACAATCTCGCATTAGTTTTCAATCAACTGAACCAAATTTGGGGTTTTAACCCAATTCCATAGATGACATACTCTACCATGAAATCAAATGTGATTCTCCCCATGTTATAGAAATCATATCCAATTTAAGAACATATGTCTCTCAACAAGTTTTAACATTTTAATTGGCCAAATTGAAAAGTAAATGAAGATCAGAGTTTAAATCATCAAAAAATATTATCATTTAAAACCATGGAAAACAAAATTTATTCTTCACAAAGCCATATCTTCAAAGTAGGGAGAAGGATAAAGAACACTACTCAGAATTCATGAGAAGGATATGATAAAACAAAAATTTCATATATAAAAATAAGTTTATAAAACAAAAAAAATAAAAATACATATTATCTCACAATCTTTCCTAAGAAAATCCCTAGAAGTTCTCTTCAAGTCATTCTCTCTTTACTATCACTCCCAATTCTCTCTTAGACGTGTAATGAAGAAGAAATCACTCACCTTCCCTCTCCTCTTACAACACTAGAAGAAAATCTCCTCTTCTCTCTCTCTCTAACTCACGCCACTATCTCTCTCCCCCTCACGTCACACAAAAAAGCCTCTCTCAAACTCTATGAAGTCTTTTTCTTTTATTTTGGGCTGCCTCCTTTGGAATACAATTCAAAATTCCCTCCTAAATTTCCTCTAAAAGTCAACTCTTTTTAATTCAAAAAATTTGTCATTTGATCCAAGAGTCATACCCCTTTATAAAAGAACCATCCAAAGTGTCTAGTGCATTAAATTACTCCAAAGTGTGTAGAACAGGTGTCCCTTTGAATATTCAATCTGGCGCATCATGCACCCGCTCTCTGGATTTGGGTGCATCATGGGCCCATCTGGCGCATGATGCGCCAAAATCCCAAAATTGGTTATTTTGGCTCTGAATTTTGTCCTTTTTGTCATTTTTGCTCCAAATACCTAAAAATATATATACTTGCAACAAAAACACAAAAATACCATTCTTTAAAGTGCAATATCACAAAAAATAGACATAAAATAAGAACATAAACTATTTTATTTTTTGGTTGATCGTGTCTCTATAATAAACTTTAACTCCCCCCATGATTGGACTTCAACGCATCATTTAAACATTTAAGCCTTAGACTATAGGACTGTTATTTCACTGAGGATCCTGTAGCTAGCTTTATGGGCAGCCTTCTGCAACAATAATCTACAACAACACATCCTTAGAATTAAAAACAAGCCATAGGATATCGAGGTTGTCTGTCAAGTGCGACATAAATCCTCAACTTTTTCTTTAGGCCTTTATATGGCTCTGTTATACAATTTAATCTCTAACTTGTTTTAGGATTCTGAGGTGGTTGTTTGTCACGACCTAAAGCCTCACATCTTTCAGGCTATTTGTATGACCGTCTCGCACAAATATAATCCCTAACTAATAAAATTTGCAAGATGACACACATAATTTCTTCTTGAAATTAAAGCCAAATCATAGGATAGCTTGGGTAGTCACTGAGAGTCTCCCCGGGATCCATGGCATCCTCTAGTTCTACTTCCTTTGGATTCTAAAAATAAATGTTCCAAATTTGAGCCATTCCAATTTCACACCTCTTTGTCTGATCTTTTGAAAAATCCTATACTTTGAAACTCCTTGAAGACAATACTCCATGATTTTTATCGAGAGTTTTCTTAGGCAACTTCAGTTATCTACGATGTAATTAACTATAAGGGCTTGCTTTTATAGGAAACTTTTAAGAACTCAACTTAATATAAACTTTATCTAATTTTTTGTGCTAAATAGGAGAACTTGTCGGCCAACGTAAAAATGATTTTTTGCAGACTTAAACGGTTGTTATAAATAATTTTATTTATTAAATCAAGCCCTTACCAGTAAGTTGTCTGTCTATCATTTGGGATATATATGTTCCTTGCAGTATTAGACTCGTTTATATAAACTACTGAGGATATGAGATATGTCCGGTCATATATTTTAAAATTTTAAAATACTACTCTTTCCCAAATTAAAAGTAGATAGGGTTTCTGCATCTCGGATCACAGACCACTACTTCTGACTATTTCTGCTTCTAATGCTAAGCACAAGCCAAGTTTTAGATACCTTAACATGTGGTCTTCCCACATAGACTTCCTTAATCAGGTCTCAATGGTTTGGAGGGATTGTCATCATTCCAACCCTCTGATTAAGTTATGACAACTGCAAAAGAAGTTAGGAAGGTATTTATCTAACTGGAATTGGAAAATAGTGGGAGACATCAATTTAAAAGTAGTGGAGGTTGAAAAGCAAGTTGCTAATTTGGAAGCTGAATTAGAGATCAACCCTGAAGTGGAGAAGGATTTATTGATGGCAAATGAAAATTTGATGAATGCCATCTGTATGCGGGAGGAATTCTATGCCTAAAAGGCTGCTAAAACTAGATTCTGTGAAGGGGATAGAAACTCAAACTATTTTCATGCTTGTATCAATTTTAGAAGAAAGTGCAATACAATACATAAGATAAAGGATATTGAAGGCCAGTGGCTCCATTCAGAAGACCTGATTGCTGCCAGTGTTGTTAATTACTACCAAACACTTTTTAACCAACCTTCTGTTTTTAGGCCCCCCATCCAACAGGATTTGTTTTGCAGGGATGGGAACTACACTATGGGACTGGACCTGGCATCTATTCTTGGGGAAGAGGAAATCTGGTCTGCTTTGGCTTCCATTGATAGCTCCAAAGTAGCTGGTCCTGATGGATTTTCATCTGATTTCTATAAGAAATCATGGAGTATCATTAAAGATGACATTATTAAGGCTATCCATGGTTTCTTTAGAGGTTCGGATCTTCCCAACTATTTTAAATGCTCAACTATAACTCTAATTCCCAAAACTTCTTCTGTTCTCTCTTGGGATCTTTTCAGGCCTATTAACCTTACAAATGTGCTCTCTAAAATTATTAGTAAGGTGATCTCTAACATACTCCAACCCCTCCTTCCCATGCTCATCTGTGAGAACCAGTCAGCTTTCATTAAAGGGAAAAGCATAGTAGAGAATGTTCTGCTGGCCCAAGAATTAGTGTTGGATCTGGATAAGCATTGCAAAGGTGGGAACCTAATACTTAAATTGGATATTAGAAAGGCTTATGATACCATCAACTGAGAGTTCATTGAGAAACTGTTGTATGCTAAGGGATTTACTGAATAATTTACTTTCTGATACATAAATGGCTAAGAAACAACTCTCAATTAGTGTTTATTAATGGTAAATCTCATGGTTTCTTCACTTCATGTAAAGGAATCAAGCAAGGTGACCCACTATCTCATACTATCTTCATCATTGCTTTTGATTATCTCTCTAAACTCTTGAATCGGCTTATGGTTTCATCCCCTCATACACTCTACAGTCATAGATCTAACATTACTGTGAATAATTTAACATTTGCTGATGATGTTATTTTTTTTGCCAAAGCAACCAAGCCAGCTGTTAAATTTGTTCTTCAATGTCTGGAGAAGTTTCAGGAATGTTCTGGTATGCAATTCCATACTAAGAAATGCCTATTGGTGTGCAGCAAAAAAGTTAAACCTGAAATTAAGCATTAGATTGCTGACCTTAGTGGCTTCAGGTCCAGTTCTCTACCTTTAAAATACATGGGTACTTTGTTATTGAAGGGGAAAACAAGGCAAGTCCAATTTGATGAGTGTATCACCAAAATTCAGGATAAACTGACTGCTGGGCAAACTCATTCCTTTCCAATCGGGGTAGAGCTACTCTTCTTAAAAGTGTCTTGACAGCTCTTCCATCCTATATCTCCCAGGTCTCTGTAATGAAGAAATCAACCTAGTTAACTCTGGAAAGAATTTTTAATAGATCCCTAGGGGTAAGTTAGAGGAAACAAATGCGTTGGACCAGGTGGCATAAACTGTGTGGAAGCATTAGAGCTGGTGGGCTGGGTTTCAAAAGTATCAAACAGATCTCTCAAATCAATTTCTGTAAGCTTTGGATGATGTTCAGAGCTCAAAGTTCTCTTTGGGCTAAATTTTTGAAGGGTAAATACTGTAGAGAACATCCTTCCCTTGTTACTAAAATACTTGGTGATTCCAGGGCCTGGACTAATATGCTTAAAGCAAGGACACAAGCTAAAAACTTATTTATTTGGAAATTGGGAGAGGGAAAGCTTAATATTTGATTGGATAATTGGACTGTTGAGGGATTAATCAACCCCTCGTCTAATTCTCACTTTAATCCTGCAACTCAGGTGGCTGAGTTATGGCTCAATGGTGATTGGAATCAGCAAGCTTTACAAAATATACTGGATAACATAACCTTATAGAAAGTCTTGAAATGCAGCATTGATAGAGAAAGTAAAGATAAACTAACTGTGAAAAAGAAGGTGTCCCAATCTTTATCTGCAGTCATAGTTAACTTCTATTTTCCTCAACAAAAAGTCATTTGGAGCAAATGTGTGTGGAATAAATTCCTATCCCCTTTTATGTCATTTTTCTCTTGGAGATTACTCCATGGCTTTCTGCCCACAGATGACATACTGAAGTTAAAAGGTTTCAGAGGTCCTTCAAGATGTGGGTTTTGTAAAACCCAAGAGGATACTATTCAGCATTTGATTTTTCATTGTTCCAGAGTTCGACAAGTTTGGAACTGTTTAATTCCTAAACTGAAGTTAGATACTGTTCATCTGTCCCGGAGTGACTTCTCCCTCAGCTGGAAGGATTGGCAGGCCCAAGATTTACCCCCTATATCTTGAATCACAGTTTGGTTCATATGGATGGCTAGAAATAAGCTTAAATATGAAGATACCTGTGTGGCAGCTGCCACCATTGCTACCAACTGCATCAGCTACCTGCATAAATTATATGGTCATGGGAAGCTTCCTGAAATCCTTCACAGTACATCCTACAATCTTCCCAGAAAAATCAAGTATGCACTTATTCATTGGGTTTCTCCCCCAAAGGGTGGAATTAAAGTTAATACTGATGGAAGTTTTTCTAATCTTTATGCTAGTATTGGAGGGGTGTTCAGAGTGATAATGGGAAGTGTTTAATCTACTTCCATTCTCCTGTTAGAGCTAAGGATCCTCTAGAGGCTGAAACTCTAGCTATTTTCTGGGCTATGTTTATGGCCCATAAGTGTGGTTTCCCCTCAATAATCATAGAATCAGATTAAAGGGTGCTAATTTATATCATTGAAGGGAGGATACCTACTCCATGGTACCTGTTGCATTGGATCAAAAATATTCACTCCTTAGGAGAGGGTATTAGCACCTCATTCTCCCATATATTGAGAGAAGGTAATAGTCCTACCCATTGGCTAGCTAATGTTGGCCTTCATTCTGAGCTCCCTGGGGTAGGCATTTCTTCTATCCCCCACTTAGATTGATTGCTGAGAAGACACCTTGTAGCTCTTCCTTTCATTAGAGTTTTTTTTCTGATTAATCTTTGGGAAGGGACTCTTGTTCTCCCTTCTCTTGTTCTCTCTCTTTTTATGTTTAATGAATTAGGAGCCACCGTCTCCTTTTATATATATATATATATANATATATATATATATATATATATTAAATTAAACTATGCATCAAGATATTGATCTCAATATTCTTTTTTGTATGTAGAATTTAAGAAGTTGGCACCACTACTTAATGATTTTAATCCCCAGTAATGACACCAAAAACTTGATACCAAGCAAAGTAAGATTTAAATTATATTTCTAGGGATTCTGAGAAAGTATAAGTATTTTTATCAATTAATATAAGGCTTTCTGATTAAGCCTCGAATATCAATCTCACGGAGATCGAGGTTAATCACGGTGACTTTCAAAAGAAATTTTAGTTTAGAATAACATGCCCTAGCTTGGAAGGTTGATAAAATTTTGGTTTTGATTTTATCCTACAATTATCACTACACTACTACATCTAATTTTAAATTAAAATACTTAGTGAAAATTAGAAAGTGGGGTTTTTAATATATTAAAAGTACTCTTCCATGCAACGAAATTAGTGACATGAATATAAAAGTAAAACAAGTAGTGAGAGAGATTATGACAAATATGAGCAATTATATTCTTTACCCATACTAGAGATATTACAAAAAAATATTAGTTAAACTAAAGTTTGAATAGTTTTGAAGATGGGCTAGGCAAGGAAGATACTAGCTCTCACTTTAGATTTCCCTCTTATCTCTCCACCTGGTAGCGAACATCTCGCATCAAAACCTAAAACAATAGACCAAACTAAAGGCTTTAGCCTATCACTCTAAAGTCCTCTAATTCTACACCCTTTAAATATTATTTCCCTTATTATTTGCACTTAACTATGTGGACTACATTATCATCCATACAATCTCATGTGATTCTACCATAGTTGATTGAAACAATACCATCCCGGATCTTACATGTTCTCATAAAAGATTTTAACATGCAAGTTGATCAAGTTTACATGTAAATGAAGAATAAAGTAAAATCATCACAATATATTCTCACTCTATTCACAATTCTATATCTTACACATGCATAATAATTCATTACAAGAGGGAAGAGTAAAGAAAACTACCACTACATTTGGAGAAATAATAAGAACTTTTCATTGAACAAGGCTTTGAAAACAAACAAAAAAGTACTAAATTCAAATCAAAATACAATTAAAATACTTATCTCTGATATAAACCAAACTCTCCTTGTATAACAAAAGCAATCGCTTTATAATCCTCTTCAAGCACAAAGTGAAAATAAAAGAAGCAATCTCTCACTCTCTCTTTCTCTCTCACCTTGCCGCCCCGCTTGGGGCTCACGCCCAAGCCTTCTTCTCTTCTTCTCCGCTTTCAATTAATTCAAGAGTTATTTTAGAAATATTTCCAAGCCTTTTTTTAGAATTTCCCAAGATGCTTAAGTGTCTCTTCAAAACTATCCATATTCATTGAATCTTCCAAGTGATTCCTTAAGTGTCTCTTCAAAACTCCATATAACTATCCCAAATTATTCTATAAAGTCCATTTTATCCATTCCAATATTTTTCTTAAGAGATACAAAAAGCATCGCTTCAAAAATCATCCAAATCAGACGTATATTCTAGAAGTTATGTTGAAAACTGTCATAGGAGCCTAAGCGCCAATTCTGGGGCACTTAAGCGCCCCCTCTCTGTCCAGTGGCACCTAAGCACCATTTTTGGCACTTACGCACCAGGCACAGACACTTAAGTGTCCATTTTAGGTCCCCATGGCTCTATTGTGCCCTGATTTGACCTGATTTGCTCCGGTTTGCTTTGTTTTGGTCCATTTTTGTTCCTTTTTGTTCAATCCTCCAAATTCTTCAATTTGATGTACCTACAACCAAAAATACAAGAAAATATACCTTTAAAGTGCAATATCATTATAAAATAAAGCATAAAAAAGAGTACATTTTTAGGGATATCAAAATCTCCAAAACTTAAGCATTACTTATCTTCAAGTAATACTACATTTTTAAAATAATTTATGTAAGTTAGAGTTAATGGGTCATTTTTTAGAATTGCTAAAATTTTGTCCTAAAATGTGATAGTTCAAATTAGAAGATCTTCTAGTGTGTCAAACTAGCCCGAGGTTTAAAACATTTATCATCAAACTTGGGAATTTGTTTTCCTATCTAATTCAAAAATATATACAGATCTTTCAAACGTCGGATCCTATGAAATTTACTTTCTAGACTTAAGAACTCTCTTAAAAATAAATTTTACTAATATAAGTACAAAAAAAAGCTTAGTATTGTTCTAAGTTTTTTTACTCTAGGAAGGCTCAAGAGAAACCAATTTTTGATCAGGACTTCTTCTCAAGCTTCTCGTCACTTTATTTTTTTTCGCGATCTTTTTGATCCATTATTTCTTTTCTTCTTTTCTTTTTTTTTATGTGAGGATTACTATATCTAGAGAAGTCCTTAAATAATTGTCGGCGTTATTTTGGGTTGGTTTGTGGGGAGTTGCCTGTAAGAAGCTGTCGGTCATCGGAATCAAAATCCCGTCGCCCGCTTTGGAAGGACGTTGAAGTGTGAAATCAAACTGACCCCATGGAATCGAAATCCCATCGCCCGCTTCGGAAGGACGTTGAAGTATGAAATCAAACTGACCCCATAGTTTTTAAATTTTTAAAATGAAAAAGAACTGTACCTCAAATCCTGTATCTATCCTGAAGGATAAACACAAGACTTGAGGGTGATCCTCGATCAAATAAACTAAGGAAAGTATGACGTCTGTTTGGTCTGCAAAACCTTTGTATTTGCCGACAAGTTCCCTTATTTAATATAAAGGATTAATTAGGGTTAATATTAAGTTGGGTTCGGACATGCTTCCTATTAGGGCCAGCCCATATAGTTAATTACATCTTAAAGGACCAAAGTCACCTAAGAAGACTCTCGATAAAAATTAAGAAATATTATCTTCAAAGAATTTCAAAGAGTAGGACTCTTCAATGAAATTGGACATAGAGGTGTGAAAAGCGAATGGTTTAAATTTGGAACATTTTTTTATTGTAGAATCCAAATGAGGAGGAACTAGGGGATGTAATGGATCCAGAGGAGAGCCCTGGTGACTTCTTAAGCTATCCTAATGTTTGGCTTCAGTTTTGAAGGAGAAATATTTAGGCATTTCATCCTACCAATTTTATTAGTTAGGGATTACATTCGTGTGAAATGATCACACAAATAGCCTGAAAGATGTGAGGATTTAGGTCGTGACAAACGACAGCCTCAGAATCCTAAGACGAGTTAGGGCTTATATTATATAGCAGGGCTATACAAAGGCTTAAAGATAAGGTGAGGATTTACATTGCATAAGCAAGCAATCTCGATGTCCTATGGCTTTGTTGTTTATGTCTAAGGAAGGAAGATTTGTTTAGTTGGGGAAGACAGGTTTTGCTGTTGAATATGGTCGTGCTGCCCACCATGCTAGCTCCAAGCTCCTTGTCACGACAAGCTCCTTGTCGTGACAAGTTTGAGTTATCTAGTGTGTCAAGTTATAATGTCAAATCAGTTGGCCCTACGGTTGAAGTTCTTTAAATTTTATGAGGGCATATTAAAGTTGATTAGAGCGACACCGGTTAGGATCCTACGGTTCCCTCGTTCCGACATCATTATTTTCTATTGGATTCACTTAGTCCAAATGAACTTACTAAATCCAACTTAATGAGTTCCATAATTTTATTTAAATTGGGGGAAGCCTCGTTAGCAACCGTAGGTTTCCTCCTCCAAGAGATTCCCGATCATCCGAAAGAGACATCTTAATTTAGTTGAAGTTGTGGTTTTGTGTGATGTTTGTGATTAAATATTGAGTTGTTTTATATTTTGAATGTTGTGGCGGTGAATTTTATCTTGGTTGATTTTAGTTTTTGTTTTGGTTATGGTTATGTGGCTATCCTGATGGTTTTAGTTTTCATTCAGGGTGACATCATTGTTTAGCATGCAAATTTGCAGGTATAAAAGTACAGTATGAAAGTACAAGAAAGACAACGCTGAAAATTGTAAAAATGTACCTAGCGAGTCTTCTCGTTCAACCACCTGAAACTTAAAATGCATGTTAAGGCAGTATATGAAGAGCAGGAAAGATGAAATTTTGGTAATTTTCATAATCCTATGTCATATTTTGGTGAGTCCTTAAAAGTTTAATTAAGGATGAGTTTGCTAAGCAAAATATTTTAAGTTTGGTAGATCTCCGAGGTGTCCAACAGATCTAAAGAAAAAAGCAGGTCCATGCCACTCTCTCGTTGCCTGGTGGAGAATCCTGAGTTCTTTTTATACTTATTATGTTGCTTAATAATTCATCCTATAATTACCCTTAATGCTCAGTGAACCTTGGAGTCTCAATTATCACTAAGAATAGAGTAATTATCACTTATCATTTAATTTGAAAATTATGTGGGTAAAGATCCTTAAAGAGGCAAGTCTGTGTAATTTTAACACTAAGCCAAATTTTTAATTCTAATTGGGCTTAGTGGTGGTTCAAGGATGTTTGATTTAATTAAGTTTATTTCTCTAATCCTTGTCTAATCAATTTTTTTTATTGAGCCTAAGTCACTACTTAAGCCCTTAAGACCTAGGTGAGTGTCTTAATTAGTTTTGGAAAGGGTTAAGCTTTAAGTGGTCATGATTCATGATTTGGATTCTATTTGAAAATCAAGATAGCGGTATTAAATTGATTAATTATTGGCTTTAAAAGTCATACCCATAAGTCCAGGATCATTTAATTTTAATAAACTTCCAAATTTTAATAATTTAGAAATTTATTAATCTTAATTAAGAAAGTGAGATTGGTTTCTACCAATTAACCCCTTGTGTCTCAAGCATCAAATAAATTGATTAAGATCAGAGGTTACCCATTTCCCCTCCTTGACTTAAGCCTAAATGTTGATTAAGGCTAAATTTCAAAAATTACACATTTGCCCCTAAGGCTCTAACACTTCATAATTTGTCAAATTCAATTCATATGACTTTGAAATTTTTATTCTGCCTCATTCACGGGTTAATTAAGACATCAGAGGAGAAAATGTGATTTTTCAAAATTTAATTTAAATTATGTAATTATTTTCATGCAAAAATAGGATTTTCCAAAGAAAATTCCTAACTTGACCAAGGTAAATTTTTGAAATTTTTACTGGAGGTAGACCTATACTAGATAAGCCTTTGGACAAAATTTTATGATTATTTGAATTCACTGTGATTTATTACATTTATTTTAAGTTCTAGGTTATTTAATAAAAATAAAATATTTTAGGTGGTGAAAATTAAGTTTTCTTATTTTTTGAAAAATCTCCCTAAGGTCAGAGAATCTAGAGGAGCAAATTTTATATTTGTTTGATTTTCCCTTGATTTAGTGGAATTATTCTAGTGAAAAACTATTTTTAGCCTTTAAAGATTATTTTTAAGCTTTGAAATTAAATATCTTTATTTAGAAAATTAGGAAAAATTTTCTAATTGTTTCTAAGTGATTAGGAAGCAATTTAGAATATTTCCATGAGTTTTATTATTTTTTGTGATATTTATGGATTTTTAATTATTTGGATATTTAGAATAGACTAAAAATCAAGTTTTTTATTTTAAATATCATTTTATTTTTAGAAAATATCTCTGATCACAGAGAACTCAAAAAACTAAGTTCCATAATTTTTTAAGTTATATTTTGATTTTTCAAAAACCATTTAAGTGTCAAAAGTGGTATTTATCTTTAAAAATCAACTTTAGTTGTTAAATGAATTTAAAATATTTTGAAATTTTTATGATGAGTCCTCTGGATCATAAAACATAGTGGAGATCAAAGATCAAGTCATTTAAATGTTTAAATTTTCCAAAATTAATTATTTTAGCGATTTGATGTTTGTAAAATTTAAGTGCATTTTAAATGACTTGACCCATGAAATTATTTTCAAAGGTTTCAGTATTTTAAATGAATTGACCCATGAAATTATTTCCAAAGGCTTCTCTAGTCATGGTGGACCTCATTTTAAATGACTTGACCCATGAAATTATTTCCAAAGGTTTCTCTAATCATGGTGGACCTTCCTTTAAATGACTTGACCCATGAAATTATTTCCAAAGGTTTCTCTAGTCATGGTGGACCTTTCAAATTTTCTAATCAGTATGCTAATTTCCATGATTATTTTAAAGAAATAATGTGGAATAACTTGAAAAATATAGATCTATATAGGGACCTCCTCTGACTTTAGAAGAATCAGAGGATATCTCCCTTGACAGAGGCTACAACACGCCAAAATTTCAAGCCAAAGTGATGTGCAAATATGCATGGATAATCAAATGATTCAAGTCAGTGTTTAATTAATTAAAAATAAAATATGCATATAATGGTCTTGAAATTTACTTCACATTCTTCTCCCCTGTTCATTGAGCAAGAGGGTATTTTTATTTTATTTTTGTAATTTTTCTACACAAAGTTATGGATTTTCTAAGCATTTAAATAATTTAAAAAGCCCTATTTATCTATTTAAACAGCGTGTGTTGACTAGATCCTAGGCAGCTCCGAAGGCATGCGAGGAAAAATAGCCCTATTTATCTATTTAAACCGCGCGTGCTGACTAGATCTTAGGCAGCTCCAAAGGCATGCATGGCGCACTTTGGTTGGACGCCGCCATCCACGTAGCTTGCTGACTCGGCCCGCTATTTATGTCCCGAAGCGCTATCTGGCTCGATCTCCCCCGTCCATTTGCTACACGCTTGATCAAACAGCTCCCCGTCATCGTCCCTGATAGAATGATCCCGTGCCCATCCACACTAAAACCCTAAGATCTCAGCCTAGACTCAACCAAATCACTTTGGGTTTGATCTTATGGACTCGTCTAAGTGAGACCAACACATCCATACAGTTAATGTACCGTGAAATCAAGCCTAAGTAAATGGAGAATCGAAATGAGCTCGGGAGGAGGAGAAGTTTTATACCTTAGCTCTGAGAAGGGAGGCTTCAATCAGAGGCGCTCGACAGGATCATTGGGGTCCAAGGAGGCTGGGGATTGAGTCCCTGGTCTTGGTGTAAGGTTTAAGTATGAATTCGACCAAGCTCGATTTCAGGTGTTGGTCTAGAGCTATGGTGGAGGCTATTTCAGAGGGTAATTTGATGGGGCTTTATCTTCTCTTGCTGTTTGAAGGTGTGGGCACAAACAATTGAAGTTTGGTGGAGTGTGGAGGTGTATTGGGTTCTGTCTTGCTTTTCGACAAGGTTTCAAGCTCAAAATTGAGATCCGACAGTGGGAATAGGAGAGGGAAAATGGTTGGAATGCACTGAGGGGATCTTAGGGAAGCTCTGTGTGAAGTTTGGAGATCCCTCTCTAAGAAACTTTCAGAACACCTCCTATGGCCGTGGGAGGTGAGTTCTTATAAAAATGGCCATGGAATGGCTCTCAGGGCATAAGTTTGGGTGCATTATGGTGCTTAGATGGAGGGCAGAGGAGCTCTTCAATTTGATTTGGATGAGCTGGACTCTAGGTTTGATTTGGGTGAGGTTTAATGGGAGTGGCTCTCGATTTTACGCTTTTCCGGCCACTAGGCTGGCCGGTCGGTCAAGGGGAGGTGGTTAGGAGCTTAGCGAACCCAGAGGAATCCATCACAACAATTTAATGCAAATGTGCTTTGATTTGGCAAAGATATCTTAAGCATGTGCATTTTTGGAAATAAGATCCCTTAATTTGGGAGAACTTTGGTCCATGACTTCATTTGGGTGATTTCATGGTGTTTGGACTGTTCACTAAGTCCAACTAATGGCTGTGGTGGAGTAATTTGGTGGCTTTAGGGTGGTTAGGTCACATGTAGTGCATGGGTCCAAGTGGGTGCAAATGACCAAAATTTTAGTTTGGGCTAGGTTAGATATGTCAATTGGGCAAAATAACTATTGGATTTGGTGTAGATGATCATAAGGAACAACTTTGGTGAAGGATGGAAGTGGTTTTGAGTTCAATTGAGGGAATTTTGAACTTTAATCAATTTGGTCATGTTGGGCTAGGCTTGGGTCTAGCTTGGGTTAGCATTGGGCTAAGTCCAAAATGATTGTTGTAAATAGTCAATAGGGACCACATGAAGAGTTATCAACATGAATTGGATGCCAATTTGGAGGTTAAGGCAATCAATTGGGTGAAATTTGGGGACTTAGCCAATTTGGGGCTAAATTTTGGAATTTTGGGTTTAGGCCAAAATGAAATAGATTTGAGACTTCACCAAGGCCAATTAATGGTTGATTTTGATGTATATGAATGTGATTAAGATTTTTCAACATTAATTGAGGCCAATTGACTAGGCTATGAGTTCAATTTGGTGAGATTAGGTCATATGGGTGAAAAATGGGGTTTTGACCCAAATCAAAATTGGGCTCAAATCATGGACCAATTGAGCTTGGATTTGGTGGTCTTATGGTCAATATTGGGGTTTTGACCCAAATCAAAATTGGGCTCCAATCATGGGTCAATTGAGCTTGGATTTGGTTTTGTTTTGTCATATCAAAAGTGAATTTGAGTTTAGGATTGGAATTAAGGTCAATTGAGATCAATTTGATGGATATTTGAATTGGATTTGGGGAAATTTTGGCCCTTAAAGGAAAATTTGGGGGTTTTGGTTAAAGATGGTCAAATTGGACAAATTAAGTCATGCGGTAGTTTAGAGAAATGAAATTGGGAATATTTAGGATTTATTGAGATTTTCTGGGAATTTTTGGAATTTTGGGTCCAAGAGGGGTATTTTGGTAATTTGGGGGTGTTGGGGGTTAAAAGGCCAAGATGGGTATTTTGGTAAGAGTTGAGGTAGAATCATCAGCAACAAGCCATGGACCAATGAGAACCCCATTTTGGGTTTTCTACATAGTGGTCTTAGCCAAACCATAGCCCCAGGGGACCATCTACATGAGTATCCCAAAAGATCAAGGGATCTAGGCTAGAAATTTGAGTTCATGGGACCATCTACATGAGTATCCCAAAAGGTCAAGGGATCTAGACTAGAAGTTTGAGTTCAGGGGTTGCTGGTAGGTTTAGGGGGTCATCTACATGAGTATCCCAAAAAGATCAAGGGACCTAGGCTAGAAATTTGAGTTTAGGGTTTCCCTAGGGCTAGTAGGTTTAGGGGACAATCTACATGAGTATCCCAAAAGGTCAAGGGATCTAGACTAGAAGTTTGAGTTCAGGGTTGTGAGTGTATGTCGGTTAGATGAGTGTAGTGAGTGTAGTGAATGCCGTAGCTCCAGACCAACACCCAGGGTTAACCTTAGGGTCCAACAGTCTTATGGGTGACTCATCTTGAGTTTCCCCCAAAGTGATCCCACCTACTAAATGCTAGAGGTTGAGACCAACATGTGGAACTTCAGGTTGAGTAGAGAAGAGTTTGGAATTTCTAGTGGTGAGGGTTTCACATCTAATTTTCTAAGAATAGTCAATAGGAAAATCCTATGGCTAGACCTTAGGCTACTAAAGGGAAAAACTAAACCTCAACCAAAAGTGAGGTCAACAAGTGGACCTCTGATAGGTGTGGTGTGTTTGGCAAGCACACTGCACGTATTGACGTTGACCGACGAGATCAGCAAAAACCAATACAAACTCCTAAGTCAACAGAACCGAAAGTATGCGTAGAGTTGTGCGTGTGATTTGTTTATGCCGGGGATTTTGCAGGTGATCATCTGGTTGGAATCAAGGTAGGGACTCTCACAGGGGATCAGATAGTGGATTTTGAGTTATGAAATTTTGAAGGTTTCCAAAGGATGGGAATCAGAATGTAAGTGTTGGCCCCGAGGTGGGAATTGAATATCAAGTATCAATTCAAACAAGGAGAGAGAGAGAGTCGGAGTGCAAGGACCGACCTCGAATGTAATGAATCAGAAATATAGGATTGATTTGGAAATGAGAATTGAAATGTAGGTTAATTCTCAAAAGAAAGTGTCGGAATGTAAGGACCGACTTTGAATGTAATGAATCGGAATGTAGAACTGATTCAGAAATGAGAATTGAAATGTAGGTCAATTCTCAAAAGAAAGTGTCGGAATGTAAGGACCGACCTCGAATGTAATGAATAAAAAATGTAGGACTGATTTGGAAATGGGAATTAAAATGTAGATCAATTCTCAAAAGAAAGTGTCGGAATGTAAGGACCAAACTCAACTGTAATGAATCTGAAATGTAGGACTGATTCGGAAATGAGAATTGAAATATAGGTCAATTCTCAAAAGAAAGTGTCGAAATGTAAGGACCAACCTCAAATGTAATAAATCAGAAATGTAGGACTGATTCGGAAATGTGAACTGAAATGTAGGTCAATTCTCAAAAGAAAGTGTCGGAATGCAAGGACTGACCTTGAATGTAATGAATCAGAAATGTAGGACTGCTTTAGAAATGAAAATTGAAATGTAGGTCAGTTCTCAAAAGGAAGTTAGTAGCGTTGAATTTATAGAAATGTATCATGTGAGAAAGGTCGATCTTGTTGAAGGAGATTTGTAAAGTTTTGTGGAGTTATGTGCAGAATGTGAAATTCTGTGAGGATGTGCAGAGAGTTAGTGTAGATAACGATGGTTGTGCGACATGCACAAAGAGTAGGAAATTCTGAAAACGGAAGCATCTACTCAACGGGTTTGTTTTATTTTCTTGTTGTTTTATAACAATTTAATTTTTCAAAATTTGTTTTTAAAGTTTTAGTTTTAATAGGTTGATTTAAAAGAAATTTGTTTTGTTATTCACTCATTTATGATTATCTTTCAATTTGTGTTTTGCTGTTATTGAAGATTTGTTATTTTGTTCTTTGTTCATTGAAATTCTGAACCATTGCTTCGCGGCTTTCATCCATCGCACAAAAAGGCAACTGACAAAAAGGCACAATTTGAGAGAAATTTCATTAATTTGCCCCAAAAAGGGATGCCGTAAATCAAACATAGGCTAATGCCTCAAAAGGTACATCATGTAATCCTTGCTGAAATACATTGAGAATCTTCTCATGATATGAATACATCATAGATTGAATACATCAAATACATGCCATGCTGTTAAAAGAAAGCAAGTGAACCCTCTGTGCCTGGTATATTGAGCTTCAAATCAAGGAGACCTTCTAAGTCATGCTCTAGGGTAAGAGTTCCCTTTGCATGTACCTAGAGGTACAAACTTCTCAGAGCTCATAAGGAAACAACACCTCCAATTCTAGGTCCTGCTGGAATCCATATGGTATTTTACTGACATCCATTCTGCGGAAGGTTACAGACATCCTACGGTGTCGTACTCTTAGAATGTAGTGCTTGGCAATGTCTGCACCGTTGCTCTTGAGAACAAGTACTGAACCAACTGGAAGAGGAATCTCCATAGCTCCTCTAATTCACCAGGGCCGACTATATCGATTTCTTTTCCAAATAGAATATTGCTTTTACTCATGAACGAGACGGTGCAGAAAGGCCTCACAAAATCATGATGGTCAATGTGTGGGGGAATGCGGTCACCTTCTTCATAAATGTTGATGATGCAACTGTTACAAATGCAAGTAGCGGGTAGAATATTCCACTTGACCATTCTCTTGATCATCCATTTAATCATTGGTTGTAACGGATCCACTTGGTCGTATCTGAGGTTCCAAGGCGGATTCCCCTGTCTGTCGTTCGTAAAATTGTAGCAACAACCGCATTGGATGGTGATTCTTCCCTTTTCCCGCATCCATTTCTTCAGCTCAAAATATGTTCTCTCCATGAGAAGGTCCGCTCGACCTCTATCTCTTAAATCGAAGATGCAGTCCAAGGCGCTTCTTTCATCAGTTTCAGAGAAAGCCCTGATATATAGCTCCAGGCCCTTCAATATGTTGATAAACCTTCCCTGAACTTTTTCATAGAACTCAAATTCTCTTTTATTTACTTTGCTTATCTTGTAGTATTCTACCATACCAGGAGTTAGTAGCTGCCTGGGGCGTTCTTTCCTCCAGGCCTCGGCGGGAACCCAAACTGGTTCTGGTCGATCCAAAATATGAGATTCAGCCTCTAGTGGGATGTATGATGCTGGGCTCCATGGTGCGCGCTGATCCGTCCCCAGTGGGACATATAGTTCATTTGTCCCGAAGTTTGGAGTCTGAGACTCGTTGGTGCTTGAAGTGTATTCTTCTAATGTACTGAAATATTGTAGATGCAGAACGTTGCAGTACGGGCATTCTACAAATGCGTCCGTGACTGATGTCCCGGCTGGTACCCAACGTTCCATGTTAGGCAACCTCTGCATAAGATATCTGGAACTAGGAGCATATCTGATTCTGTCACAAATCCTGACTCTTCATCTGTAGTGGGCAGACTGGTAGAAGTTTCTCTCAGATCTGGGTGGTAAATATGTTCCTTAGGAATGGGGTTAAGAAAACTGCTCATGTCTCTCTGGAGTTTGCGATCCTGTCGCAGAAAGGCTCTCTGTTTCTTTTGACTAGCATTTATGCGTTGCGTCCTGCGGAGCGGAGTATTCGGTAGTTATTCACTATGGAAAGCTATCGGATCTTGTTCCGCTATCAAGTTTTTACCTTTCCGTGACACATTGTCTTGAGTGGTCACCCTCAATAGTGAAGGCAGTCCCTCCTTTTCTTTATTCTTGACTATGTCTATTAGAGGACCCTCTTAGTCCATATCAACCTGGTTGAAATCCTTGTTGAAATCTATTACACTTCCTTGCGGCACCATCTCTTCATTCAGTGCGAGGTTCCAGCCGTCCTCGAAGGCAAAGATCAGCCTCTGTCCTGACATTTTTCTGCAGACGATAGAAACAATGTCAGTGGATCGAAGCTTGGCATGAACAAGAACAAAACAAAGGATTCATTAAAGTAAATTTTAGTTTGTTTTGGTGAAAAGGATTACTCATTTTATGTGTCAGTTTCGTTTGATTTAATAGGGTATTTAAATTCAAAAGTAGAAAAGAGAACGTGTGAAGTTCAAAATTCTTCTCAAAATTTTCATTAGTTGAGGTTAACTACAAAGTTTGGACCCTATCATAGACATTTGGCCACATAGATAACCCTAAAAAAATCAAAGTTTCAAAGTTTTAAAGCAAGCAGAGGTAGGCGACATCAGGCTATGTAATAGGTTTTCAGGTATCGTCCATTTATTGGTAACATGGGTCTTTCACTCCGGAAGTCCACTAACTGGTAGACTCCTCTTGTATAGACCTTCTCAATGACAAATGGTCCATCCTAAGTTGGCTTGAATTTTCCACCTATTTTCCGGCGAGTAAGAATAGGCCTTTCGAGCACAAGTACGAGGTCACCAATTTTAAATGTCTTTGGGCGGACCAATTTGTCATGGGCTTGTACCATCTTTGCCTGGTAGAGCTCCAAATGTTCCTGTGCTTCCAATCGTTGTCCCTCGAGATTTTCCAATTCTTTAAGTCTGAGTTTTGCTGTTTCTTCCGTTGTGAGTTGGTTGGCAACGGCGACTTTGAGAAATGGTGTATGGATTTCTAGTGGTAGTACGACCTTGGTCCCGTACACGAGCATGTAAGGTGTAAATTGAGTGGGAGTCCTGAAAGTCGTCCAGTAGGCCCACAAGGCTTCTAGCAGTTTGTTATACCAATCCCTTTTATTTTCATCCAGTGTTTTCTTCAAAATTTGTACCAGTGTCTTGTTGAAAGCTTTTGCCGTACTATTTGCTCTAGGGGTAGTAAATTATATAGTATCTTCATTCTATCCCTTGTCTTCCGACAAAATTGTTGATCTTTATGCTTTTGAAAGTTATCCCATTATCAGAGATTACTCTTCGCAGTAATCTGAAATGATAGACAATTTGGCCTTTGAAAAATTGAAGGACCTGTCATGTCGTAACCTCACGTAATGGTACTGCCTCTGCCCATTTGGAGAAGTAGTCTATATCGACAAGTATAAACTTGTGTCCTTTAGAAGATGGAGGGTCTATCGGACCTATTATGTCCATGCCCCAACACTCAAATGGCCACGAGGCAACAGTTGGGTGTAGCACATTCGGAGGCTGGTGTAAGACCACCCCATGCACTTCGCATTGGTGACATCTTCTGGCTGTATCCATGCAATCGGACATCATTGCTGGCCAATAATATCTGAGTCTTTTAATCTTCATTTTCATTTTTGGTCCCGACTGGTGAGCGCCACACAATCCGCCATGTACTTCTTTGACAATATTTTGTGCCTCGGCTCTGCTCAAACACCGTAGCCACATTTGGTCGAACGATCTTCTGTAGAGAACATTTCCCACCAGGATGTAAGACATGGCCCTTCTTGTGATGTGGTGCGCCTCAAACTTGTTCTCTGGCAGCTTCCCAGTATGTATATATTCTATTAATGGCTTGCGTCAATCTTTGTTGATATCTGCAATTATATTTATTGTTTCTTCTTTTCCATGTTTGTGTAGAGTTTCAAAGTCGTTTCGACACAAGACTCGTCTTCCTTGCACAGTGACTTCGATGGAATCCTCCGGGGGACACGCCATTTCCTTAGCGAGTTTTACTAGAGCGTCGGCATGGGCATTATCTCCCTGAGGAAACCAGTAAAAAGTCACCTTAGGAATCTGCTCCAGGAGCTTCATTGTGCACTGATGGTATTCTGCTAGTCTTGGTTTCAGAATTCGGTATTGTCCTGCGACTTGCTGGATGACAAGTTGAGAGTCACCATAAATGTCAATCTTTATTATATCCATTGAGATTGCCGACTCCAATCCGGTGATTAAGGCTTCATATTTTGCTTCATTGTTGGTGCACGGCTCTGTCAGGTGGTACAAAAACCTCAAATTACCCTTATCTGGCGTAATTAAGATCAAATCAATCCCTTCCTTGCCTGGTATAACTATGCCTGATCCTTTGTCTTTCCTGGCTGACAAAGCACCATCGAAGTACATTTCCCAGCGCTGTGCACTAGAAAATTCTATTTGTAGTATTTGCTCGTCTGGTAACTCGTCGTTGAGAGAGGACCCAGCTGGCAGTGGGTGTGCAGTGAGAAAATCTGCAAAAATCTTTCCCTTGATAGCACGGAGGGGCACAAAAGTTATATCAAATTGCAATAAGATCATTGACCATCTTACTAAACATCCGGAGAGTGTTGTTCTGGTCATCAAATATTGCAATGGATTAACTTTCAAAATTAGTGTAATCTTACGAGAGAGAATGTAATGTTTAAGCTTTAAGGCGGCAAAAATTAATGTCAGACAATGCTTCTCAATAGGTGATCTTAGGAAAGATCTGTGTGAAGTTTGGAGAGGCCTCTCCAAGAAATTGTTAGCACACCTCCCATGGCTGTGGGAGGTGAGTTTTTATAAAAAAGGCCATGGGGTGGCTCTCAAGGCATAAGTTTGGGTGCATTGTGGTGCTTAGGTGGAGGGCAGTTCATGGGGTGGCTCTCAGGGCATAAGTTTGGGTGCATTGTGGTGCTTAGGTGGAGGGCAGAGGAACTGCATAGTTTGATTTGGATGAGCTGGCCTCTAGGTTTGATTTGGGTGAGGTGGCATGAGGGTGGCTCTTGGTTTTTGGCTTTTCCAGCCACTAGGCTGGCCGACCGGCCAGGGGGAGGTGGCTAGGAGCTCAGGGAACCCAGAGTTATCCATCACAGCAGTTTAATGCAAATGTGTTGGGATTTGGAAAAGATATCTTAAGCATGTGCATTTTTTGAAATAAGATCGCTTAACTTGGGGGACCTTTGGTCCATGGCTTGATTTAGGTGATTTCATGGTGTTTGGACTGGTCACTAAGTCCAACTAATGGCTGTGGTGGAGTTAATTTGGTGGCTTTAAGGCGGTTAGGTCACATTTAGTGTATGGGTCAAAGTGGGTGTAAATGACCAAAACTTGGGTTTGGGCTAGGTTAGCCATGTCAATTGGCCCAAATAATTGTTTCATTTGGTGTATATGATCATAAGTAACAACTTTGGTGAAGGATGGATGTGGTTTTGAGTCCAATTGAAGGGCCAATTTGAAGGAATTTTGAACTTTAATCAATTTGGTCATGTTGGGCTAGGCTAGGGTCTAGCTTGGGTTAGCCTTGGGCAAAGTCCAAATTGATTGTTGTAAATGGTCAATAGAGACCTCATGAAGAGTTTTCAACAAGAATTGGATGACAATTTGAAGATTAAGGCAATAAATTGGGTGAAATTTAGGCACTTAGCCAATTTGGGGCTAAATTTAGGAATTTTGGATTTAGGCCAAAATAAAATGAATTTGAAGCTTCACCAATGCCACTTGATGGTTGATTTTGATGTATAAGAATGTAGTAAATATTTTGCAACATTAATTGAGGCCAATTGACAAGGCTATGGGTTCAATTTGGTTAGATCAGGTCATATGGTCAAAATTGGGGTTTTGACCCAAATTGAAATTGGGCTTAAATCATGGGCCAATTGAGGTTGGATTTAGTTTAGTTTGGTTATATCAAAAGTGTATTTGAGTTTATGATTGGAATTGGGGTGAATTAAGATCAAATTGATGGACATTTGAGTTGGATTTGGGGAAATTTGGGTCTTTAAAGGGCGTAAATATGGTCAAATTGGCCAAATTAGGTTATGTGGTAGTTGAGAGAAATGAAATTGGGAATATTTGGGATTTATTGGGATTTTTTGGAAATTTTTGAAATTTTTAGAATTTTGGGTCCAAGAGGGGTATTTTGGTAATTTGGGGGTGTTTTAGGGTAAAAGACCAAGGAATTTTTGGGATTTTGAGCCCAAGAGGGGTATTTTGGTAATTTGAGGTTGTTTTAGGGGCAAAAGGCCAAGAAGGGTATTTTGGTAGGGTTGAGGTACCAATCATCACCAATAAGCCATGGATCAATGGAAATCCCATTTTGGGTCCTCTACATAGTGGTCTTAGCTAAACCATAGCCCTAGGGCTAGTAGGATTAGGGGATCATCTACATAAGTATCCCAAAAGATCAAGGGATCTAAGGTAGAAATTTGAGTTCATGGTTGTGAGTGATTGTGAGTGTAGATGAGTGTAGTGAATTTCTTAGCTCCAGATCAACACCCAGGGTCAACCCTAAGGTCCAGCAATCCTAAGGGTGACTCATCCTGGTTTCCCCCATAGTGACCCTACCTAATAAGTATTTAGAGGTTACGACCAATATGTGGAACTCCAAGTTGAGTGGAGAAGGGCTTGAAATTTCTAATGGTGAGGGTTCCATGTCTAGTTTTCTAGGAATAGTCGACAGGAAAATTCCTATGGCCAGACCCTCGGCTACTAAAGAGGAAAAACTAAACCTCATCCAAAAATGAAGTCAACAAATGGACCCCCAATAAGTGTGGTGTGTAAGGCAAGCACACCACACGTATTGGCGTTGACTGAAGAGGTCAACAAAAACCAATACAGACTCCTAAGTCAACAGACCCAGAAGTACGCATAGAGTTGTGTGCGTGATTTGTTTCTGCTGGGGAATTAGCTGGTGAACATCTGGTTGAAATCAAGGAGTAGAGACTCTCGCTGGGGATCAGAGAGTGAATTTTGAGTTATGAAATTTCAGGTATTTATAAAGGATGGGAATCAGTATGTAAGTGTTGACCCCGAGGTGGGAATTGAAATTTGGGTATCAATCCCAAAAGAGAGTGAGAGAGAGTCGGAGTGTAAGGACCGACCTCGAGTGTAATGAATCAAAAATGTAGGACTAAGAATTGAAATGTATATCAATTCTCAAAAGAAAGCGTCGGAATGTAAGGACCAACCTCAAATGTAATGAATCAAAAATGCAGGGTTGATTCGAAAATGAGAATTGAAATGTAGGTCAATTCTCAAAAGAGAGCGTCGAAATGTAAGGACCGACCTCAAATGTCATGAATCAGAAATTTAGGACTGATGCGGAAATGAGAATTGAAATGTAGGTCAATTCTTAAAAGAAGGTGCTGGAATGTAAGGACCGACCTCAAATGTAAAGAATAAGAAATTTACGACTGATTTGGAAATGAGAATTGAAATGTAGGTCAATTCTCAAAAGAAGGTGTCGGAATGTAAGGACCGACCTCAAATGTAAAGAATCAGAAATGTAGGACTGATTTGGAAATGAGAATTGAAATGTAGGTCAATTCTCAAAAGAAGGTGTCGGAATGTAAGGACCGACCTCAAATGTAATGAATCGGAAAAGTAGGACTGATTCGAAAATGAGAATTGAAATTTAGGTCAGTTCTCAAAAGAAGGTGTCGGAATGTAAGGACCGACCTCAAAGGTAAAGAATCAGAAATTTAGGACTGATTCAGAAATGAGAATTGAAATGTAAATATCAATTCGAAAGTGTAAGAATTGAAATGTAGGTAATGATTCAAAGATATGAGAATTGAAATGTAAGTATCAATTCAATGATATTAGAATTGAAATGTAGGTATCAAATCAAAGATATGAGAATTGAAATGTAAGTATCAATTCGAAGATATGAGAATTGAAATGTAGGTATCAATTCACATATATGAGAATTGAAATGTAAGTATCAATTCAAAGATATGAGAATTGAAATGTAAGTATCAATTCGAGATAGTGAGAATTGAAATGTAGGTATCAATTCAAAGATGGTGAGAATTGAAATGTAGGTATCAATTCGAAGATGTGAGAATTGATCGAAATGTAAGTATCAATTCAAAGATGTGAGAATTGAAATGTAAGTATCAATTCAAAGATGAGTAGGATTTAGGTACTGATTTGAAGATGTGATATGAAATTTACAAAGAGCTTGTGATGTTGAATTTGCAGTAGTGTGTAATGTAGGTATCAATTCAAAGTTATTAGAACTGAAATGTAGGTATCAATTCAAAGATATGAGAATATAAATGTAGGTATCAATTCAAAGATATGAGGATTGAAATGTAGGTATCAATTCGAAAATATGAGAATTGAAATGTAAGTATCAATTCAAAGATATGAGAATTGAGATGTAGGTATCAATTCAAAGATATGAGAATTGAAATGTAGGAATCAATTCAAAGATATGAGAATTGAAATAGGTTTCAATTCGAAGATATGAGAATTGAAATAAAGGTATCAATTCAACGATATGAGAATCAGGATTTAGGTACTGATTTGAAGATGTGATATGAAATTTTCACAGAGCTTGTGATGTTGAATTTGCGGTACTGTGTCATGTGGAAATGTTGATTTTGAATAAGATTTGTAGAGCTCTGTGGAGTTCTTGTGCAAAATGTGAAATTCTTCGAGGATGTGCAAAGGGTTAATGTAGGTAACAATGGTTGTGTTGCGCGCACAAAGAGTAGAAAATCCCGAAAATGAAAGTTTCCACTCAACAAGTTTGTTTTATTCTCTTTTTGTTTTTATCACAATTGATTTTTCAAAAAAGTGTTTTTAAAGTTTTATTTTCAATTGGTTGATTTTCAAAAGAAATTTTTTTTATCACTTATTCATTTACGATTATCTTTTATTTGTGTTTTGTTTGTTGTTCAAAATTTATCATTTCGTTCTTTGTTCATTTGAACTCTGAACCATTGCATGATTCGCGACTTTCATCCATCGCACAAAAAAGCAATTGACAAAAAGGCATAACTTGAGAGAAATTTTCATTAATCTGCCTCAATAAAGATGCTACAGATCAAATATAGGCTAACGCCTCAAAAAGAGTACATCATGTAATACATGCTGAAATGCATTGAGAGTCATCTCAAGATATGAGTACATCATAGATTGATTACATCAGATACATGTCATGCTTGTTAAAAGAAAGCAAGTGAATCCTCAGGGGTACAAACTGATTACATCAGATACATGTCATGCTTCTAAGTCATGCTCTAGGGTAAGAGTTCCCTTCACATGTACCTAGAGGTACAAACTTCTGAGAGCTCATAAGGAAACAACTCCTCCAATTCTGGGTCCTGCTGGAATCCATATGGTATTTTACTGTCATCCATTCTGCGGAAGGTTACAGACACCCTATGGTGTCATACTCCTAGAATGCAGTGCTTGGCCACGTTTGCACCGTTGCCTTTGAGAACAAGTACTGAACAAACTGGGAGAGGAATTTCCATAGCTCCTTTGAATTCACCAGGGCCGATTACATCGATTTCTTTTCCAAACAGAATATTGCTCTTACTCATGAATGAGACCGTGCAGAAAGGCCTCACAAAGTCATGATGGTCAATGTGCGGAGGAATGCAGTCACCTTCTTCATAAATGTTGAAGATACAACTGTTAGGAATGCAAGTGGCGAGTAGGATATTCCACTTGACCATTCTCTTTATCATCCACTTTATCATCGGGGGTAAGGGATCCACTTGATCGTATCTGAGGATCCCAGGCAGATTCCCCTGTCTGTCGTTCGTAAAATTGTAGGAACAGTCGCATTGGATGGCGATTCTTCCCTTTCCTCGCATCCATTTCTGTGGCTCGGAATACGTTCTTTTTAAGAGAAGGCCCTGTCGACCTCTATCTCTTAAATCAAAGATGTAGTCCAGAATGCTTCTTTCGTCGGTTTCAAAGAAAACCCTGGTATATAGCTCCAAGCCCTCCAATATGTTAATAAACTTTCCATGAACCTCTTCATAGAATTCAAATTCCCTTTTGTTTACCTTGCTTATTTTGTAGTATTCTACCATACCGGGAGTTGGCAGCTGCCTGGGCTGTTCCTTCCATCGGGCCTTGGTGGGAATCCAAACCGGTGCTGGCCGATCCGGAATATGAGATTCAGCCTCAAGTGGGATCTATGATCCTTGGCTCCGCGGTGCGCGCTGATCCATCCCTAGTGGGACATACGGCTCATTTGCCACGAAATCTGGAGTCTGAGATTTGTTGGTGCTTGCAGTGTATTCTTTTAAGGTATTGAAACGCTATAGATGTAGAACGATGCAGTCCGGGCATTCTACAAATGCGCCCGTGACTGATGTCCTGACTGGTATCTCGACGTTGCATGCTGTGCAACCTCTGCACAAGATGTCTGAGACCGGGGGTACATCTGGTCCTGTCACAAATCTTGAGTCTTCATCTATAGTGGGCAGGCTGGCAGAAGTCTCTCTCAGATCTGGATTGTAGATATGTCCCTCAGGAATGGGGGTAAGAAAACTACTCACGTTTCTTTGGCGCTTGCGCTCCTGTCGCAGAAAGGCTCTCTGTTTCTTTCGGCTTGCATTTCTGCATTGCATCATGCGGAGTGGAGTATTTGGTAGTTGTTCACTGTGGACAGCTATTAGCTCCTTGCTGGAGTTGCTATCATGTAGGGCAGTCGGCTGGGCCCCTCCATCGGATCATGTTCTGCTATCACGTTTTTACCCTTACGTGACACATCGTCTTGAGAGGTCACCCTCAACTGTGAAGGTAGTCTCTTCTTTTCTTCATTGCTGACTAAGTCCATTAGTGGACCGTCGTAGTCCATATCAATCTGGTTGAAATCCATGTTGAAATCTATGAAACCTCCTTGTGGTTCCATCTCTTCATTCAGTGCGAGGTTCCAGCCGTCTTGGAAGGCAAAGATCAGCCTCTGTCCTAACATTTTTCTGCATACAACAGAAAGAAACGTCAGTGAGCCAAAGTTTGGCATGAACAAGAACAAAACAGAGTATTTATTAAAGTAAATTTTAGTTTGTTTTGATGAAAAGGATTTTTTCACTTTATGTGTGAGTTTTGTTTTAATTTAATGGAATTTTTAAATCCAAAAGTAGAAAAGAGAAGGTGTGAAGTTCAAAAATTTTCTCAAAATTTTCAATATATATGAGATTAATATCAAAATTTGGACCCGGTCATAGACATATGGCCATATAGATAACCCTAAAATAATCAAATTTTCAAAATTTCAAAGCAAGCAGAGGAAGGCAACATCAGGCTGCATAATAGGTTTTCAGGTATCGTTCATTTATTGGTAAATGGGTCTTTCACCCCGGAAGTCCACTAACTGGTAGGCTCCCCCTGTATAGACCTTCTCAACGACAAATGGTCCCTCCTAAGTTGGCTCGAATTTTCCACCTATTTTGCGGCGAGCTAGAATAGGTCTTTTGAGCACGAGTACGAGGTGACCAATTTTCAATGTCCTTAGGCAAAACAATTTGTCATGGGCTTATACCATCTTTGCCTGGTAGAGCTCCAAATGTTGTTGTGCTTCCAATTATTTTCCCTCGAGACTTTCTAGTTATTCAAGCCTGAGTTTTGTGCTTTCTTCCATTGTGAGTTGGTTGGCAACGACGACTCTGAGAGATGGTGTATGGATTTCTAACAGTAGCATGGCCTCGGTCCCGTACACGAGCATATAAGGTGTACACTGAGTGGGAGTCCTAAAAGTTATCTGGTAGGCCCACAAGACTTCTAATAGTTTGTTATGCCAATCCCTTTTATTTTCATTCTGTGTTTTCTTCAAAATATGTACCGGTGTCTTGTTGAAAGCTTCAGCCAGACCATTTGCTCTGGAATAGTAAATTGTGGAGTATCTTCAATCTATCACATGTCTTCTGACAAAATTTATGATCTTTGTGCTTTTGAAAGCTGTCCCATTGCCATAGATTATTCTTCACGGTACTCCGAAATGGTAGATGATTTGGATTTTGAAAAATTGAAGGACGTGATGTGCCGTAACCTCACATAACGGTATTGCCTCTGCCCATTTTGAGAAGTAATCTGTAGTGGCAAGTTTGAATCTGTGCCCTTTAGAAGATGGAGGGTCTATCGGACCTATTATGTCTGTGCCCCAATCCTCGAATGGCCACGAGGCAACAGTTGGGTGTAGCACATTCGGAGGCTGGTGTAAGACCACCCCATGCACGTGGCATTGGTGACATCTTCTGACGGTATCCATGCAATCGGACCTCATTGCTGGCCAATAATATCTGAGTCTTTTAATCTTCATTTCCATTTTTGGTCCCGACTAGTGAGCGCCACTCAATCCAGCATGTACTTCTTTGATAATATTCTGTGCCTCGGCTTTGCTCAAACACCGTAGCTACATCTGATCGAACGATCTTCCGTAGAGAACATTTCCCACAAGGGCATAAGACATGGCCCTTCTTGTGATGTGGTGTGCCTCAAACTTGTCCTCCGACAGCTTTCCAGTTAGCAAATATTCTATTAATGGCTTGCGCCAATCTTCGTTGGTGTCTACAACTGTATTTATTGTTTCTTCATTTCCAAGCTTGTGTAGAGTTTCAAAGTCACATCAAGATAAGACTCGTCTTCCTTGCACCATGACTTTGATGGAATCCTCCAGGGGACACGCCATTTCCTTACCGAGTTTTGCTAAAGTGGCGGCATGAGCATTATCTCCCCGAGGAATCCGGTAGAAAGTCACATCAGGAATCTGCTCCAGGAGCTTCATCGCGTACAGATGGTATTCTGCTAATCTTTGTTTCAAAATTCAATATTGTCCGGTGACTTGCTGGATGACAAGTTGAGTGTCACCATAAATGGCAATGTTCGTTATATCCATTGAAATCGCCAACTCCAATCCGATGATTAAGGCTTCATATTCTGCTTCATTGTTGGTACATGGCTCCGTCAGGTGGTAAAAAAACCTCAACATGGTGATTAAGACTTCATATTCTGCTTCATTGTTGGTACATGGCTCCGTCAGGTGGTACAAAAACCTCAACATATCTTCATTGTTGGTACATGGCTCCGTTAGGTGGTACGAAAACCTCAACATACCCTTATCTGGCTAACAAAGATCAAACCGATCCCTGCCTTGCCTGGTATAACTGTGCCTGATCCTTTGTCTTTCCTGGCTGACGAAGCACCAATCCCTGCCTTGTCTGGTATAACTGTGTCTTATCCCTTTTTGCGACGAAGCACCATCGAAGTACATTTCCCAATTTTGCACACTAGAAAATTCCATTTGTAGTATCTGGTCATTCGGTAACTCGTCGTTGAGAGAGGACCCAGCTGGCAGTGGGGTGTCTAGAGAGAAAATCTGCTAAAATCTGTCCCATGGTAGCACGGAGGGGCAGAAAAGTTATATCAAATTGCAATAAGATCATTGACCATCTCGCTAAACGTCCGGAGAGTGTTGGTCAGGTCATCAAATACTGTAATGGATTAACTTTCAAAATTAAAGTGATCTTGTGAGAAAGCATGTAATGTCTAAGCTTTTGAGCAGCAAAAATTAGTGCCAGACAATGCTTCTCAATAGGTGGATACCTTATCTCCACCGGTATTAGACGACAACTCAAGTAGTAGAGAGCATTTTCTTTTCCCTCCTCATTGACTTAGGCTAAGAGGGCTCCAAGAGAGTCATCCAAAGCCACGGTATAAAGTATCAACGGTTTCCCTGGGATAGGGGCTGCCAAAACAGGAGGTGTCATTAAATATTGTTTAACGTCCCCAAAGGCCCGCTGGCATTTCTCTTCCTAAATAAATTTGGCGTCCTTTTTGATTAATGCCAAGAAAGACTGACACCTAGCAGAGAGATTAGAAATAAAGCGTCTCAGATATACCAACTTCCCTTGGAAGGAACGTAGCTGTTTCATGGTTTTAGGGGGAGGCATTTCCAAGATAGCTTTAATCTTATTCGGGTCGATCTCGATTCCCCGATGACGGACAACGAATCCTAGAAATTTCCCGGAGGTAACGCCAAAGGTGCACTTTAGGGGATTCATTTTAAGGTCATATCATCGTAACCGTTCAAACACAATCCTCAAATCATACAAATGGTATATTTTTTGTTTACTTTTGATGACCAAATCATCCACGTAGCATTCTACTTGATTATGAATGAGGTCGTCAAAAATCTTCGTCATTACATGCTGATATGTCGCTCCGGCGTTCTTTAGGCCGAATGGCATCACTATGTAGCAGAAGATTCCAATCGGTGTTCTGAAAGCTCTAAGCGCTGCATCCTTGGGAGCCATCTTGATTTGGTTATACCCTGACGATCCGTCCATGAAGGAGAAAATTTTATGTGTCGAAGCGATATCCACCATCATCTCCGGTATAGGTAGTGGAAACTCGTCTTTTGGACATGCTTTATTCAAATCTCTGAATTTGACACAAATGTGTATCTGTCCATTTTTCATTTTAACCGGTACAATATTGGCTAACTACGTGGGGTACTGCTCTTCTTTAATAAAGTTGGCGTCTATCAATTTCTTTACCTTTGCAATGACTTGTTGTTCTATTTCGAGGCGCATTCTTCTGGGAGCTTATTTTAATGGGGTTACATTCTTGTCCACCCCAAGTTTAAGAACTGCAACCTCTACTGATAGTCCTGGCATTTCATCGTAGCTCCATGCGAAACACTCTTTGAATTCTACTAATAGTTGGACCAGTTCTGCAGACTTTTTGTCATCAAGTAGAGAACTTATAAATGTAGTTCGGGGTTGTTCTTCAATCCGGAGGTTAATCTCTTTCAATTCATCGATAGTGGATTTAATTTCTTCCTCAAATTCTGGCATAGCATCTTCTATTTGCTGATTAGTATAGTCATCATCTATATCGAGACAATCTTTTTCTGACTCACTAGTAACAACCATGCAAAATTCAGAATCATCGACTGGTCCAACTGTACCAAATCCGAGACCTTCTTTTGAGTTGGGAGTTTGCCTTTTAGTATTCCACAATTTTTGAAAGAGTTAAAATTTATCTTTTGGCATTTATTTTGGTAAATGTTGCTGTTGAATTATCTTTTGAACACAAGGCGAGAAGTAACCGAAAGGCAATTCCATTAATTCATTAGAATCAACATCCAAATTTACATGTTTTTCAAGCTTAGTAGAGGTAGAAGCACAATAAAATTTGATCGGATTTGAACCAACACTACGAAATTCCTTGACCTCTAAACTCTCGACCTTTTGTGGGAGAATCAGAGTGAGCGTCATAGTATTAACATAGTGATTTATCCGATCACACATTGTTTCATATTCATTCCTCTCTGTATCTTCTAGGGATATCTCATACTGAAGTTTCTTCTGCTTTGTCATCATTATCTCATCTTCAGAACTGTCTTCATCACCAATGTTGATACATACTGAGGTTTCTTCTGCTTTGTCATCATTACCTCATCTTCAGAACTGTCTTCATCACCAATGTTGATAGTATTTTGTCATCATTACTTCATCTTCAGAACTGTCTTCATCACCAATGTTGATAGTTGGCCTAGTCCTTTCAACAATTAAATTGAGCTTTCCTCATCCACGTCCTCGACCTCGACCTCGACCTCGGGTGCGTCAACTAGAAGAACCTCCACCAACTCGTTGTAAGGGAGAGGTAGAAGGTTGTTGAAGCGGAGTAGTCTGGCCTCCTTTTTTTGTTCTTTCTGAATCTTTATCTTTGTGTGTCAAAATTTCGCGCGAGAAGACAGTCTTCTTTGGAGGTGATAGTAGGCAACATCTTTATGGATACCAACTTAATGCACTGAAAATGGTTGTAGGCCTCCCTTGATGCAAAATTCTTAACCATCTTTCCGGTATTTAATGCACTGGTGTAGGGATGATGGAACCATATTATGCTCATGAATCCGGTCGACCCTAATAGAGTGTTGAAAGAGGTCTCGGCGTCGATGATATGAAATTTAACGATTGTTACAAGTTCTCCAACCTTCATAAGTAATGAAATTGATCAAAGGGCTCTTTCTCCCTTTTGGTTGAATCCTTTTAACATTATCTTATCGGGGATGAGCTCCTGAATGTCGAAGTCCAAATATGCTAATGTTCGTAGACTCATCAAGTTAAGAGACACTCCAGGATCCACTAAAACTCTGGATAACACAAATCTGCCAATGTTGACGGAAATGTAGAGCGGACCGTTGTGGTCGGCGGTACCGAGCAGCAAGTCTTCATCTGTGAAGGTTACCCCTATTTGTTCTCTCAATGAGCAAACTTCATCTGAGGATGTGCTAGCCAACTGAGCTAAGCAAATTTCTAGATTTAGCAAAGTTGTAACCAGAGATTCTCTCATCTCCTTTGACTGGATCAGAGCGTCATAGATGCTTAGTCGGGCAGGCAACTTCCTAAGATGAGCTAGCACGTTGTAGTATACTTTGTATGACCCTCTGATTTTGTCTTGATTATGTGGTTCTTTCACTGGCGGAGGTGGGGGTATCTCTTCTCGAGTCATTATCTGTTTTCCTTTGTCTGCTGGAGTTGTTCTTGGTGGTAACACTTTCCTGCTTGTTAAGTTGACTTCTGTGACTTCTTCTTCTTGAGATATCATTGTTGAATCTTCCGGTGTTATTTCCTCTTCGTCAGAAAGATCTAAGTTGATGGCGAGCGGTGCACCATGACGCTCGAGAGTTGGCTGTTCGTTACTGGTGCTGTTGTAAGCGATATCGTTGATGTCTTCTTTAGACTTAACAACAAGTTCATCGGACTCAAGTACGATTTGAGGATCATTTTGAGAATTGAGATTGCAACTAACTTGGTTATAATCAGTCACGTTATTACCAGAAATAGTCAAAACGTAGCCGAAATCACAACCATTATATTCATAAGACCACAGAGGGACAAAAAGATAATCATACAAAGTCAAGGGTTCGAGGACTTTCTTTCCCGAATCTGAGACAACCAATCTAGTAGAGGCAGACCCTATCCTACCCCCCGTGCTATCAATCTTGGCAGTGAAATCTTCTTTTTCTTGTTCTTTGTATTGGACGATGATGAATTTTCTGGTGAAATCTTTATCTCGGGCTCGGTATGCTGCAGACTCTGAATGGAGGCTTGTTTTGATGCAGACTGTAGCTTGTTCAGTATCTTCATGGATGATCTGCTCCATACCTCATTCCATCCTTCTTTGGTATCTGTAGAAGCTTGTTTCAATGAATCTTGTATCCCATTGTGGACCTTCTTGAGTTCATCCCAAGTTGTACTCCAACCATCCATTCCGACATATGGATCAATTGGGGAGATTGACTTAGTTGAAATCATGTTTATGGAACATTTTTCAGGTTCTCTCAAATACTCCTTTGGGATTGTTATATTCTCTTCCTTGAGGTTCTTCTCGAGCCAATCTTTAAAGACGAAACATTTGTCTATAGTGTGTCCAAGTAACCGGTGGTACGGGCAATAATTTGGTTCATTCTTCTTATCCACCCTAAGCAACCGGTGGTACGGGCAATAATTTGGTTCATTCTTCTTATCCACCTCTTCGGGTTTTCTTAGGTAGTTTGAATTTTTGTTTCTTCATCATGCTTTTGAATATTTTAGGTACAGCTTCATCTTTGAAGGAGTAAAAAACTTTTTGTCGCTCTAACAGGGATATTCTTTTACCCACTGTTCGAGGAGATCCCTCCTGAGACGACCGTTGGTTGGATTGACTGCTCTATTTGTGAGAGTATTGTGATGAAGATTGATGATGATCTTCTGCATATATCTTTATCGGTTGCTTTCCTTTATCGACAGTTGTGACTACCCCTGAGTTCTTTTCAAATACTCTGGTCACCCTAGCCTTTTCATGTGGCTCCATGTGTTTCTTTTCTTCTTGGAGACTGCTGGCTTTACTGAGTAGCTCTCGAAGGATTTGATGGTGAGTCCCTTAAGCATGAAAACTACTGGCCCATGAATGCTTTTAAGTAGAATCTCAATCGCTTGATGTTAATGTAGCTGAGGTTCACACTTCATGCTAAGGATTCACCACCTCAAAATATAGTCAATCAAGGTTTCACGAGGCTTATGCTTCTCCATCATGAGTTCTCCAATAGACACATGATGCTGCGCCCCAGCAGACCTTTTCAAAAATAACTGTTCCAACTCAGAAAATGTTTTAACTGACCCGTTGGGCAGGTCGGCATACCAGTCAAAAGCAATCCCTGACAAGATGCTGACGAACTGCTGACAGAGTAGAGCTTTGTTATTCCTTGTGTTTCCACAATTGGCTCAAAAATGTGCTATGTGCTATCTGGGATTTCCTGTCCTATTGAATATCTTGAAGTTTGGGGTTACAAAACCTTTAGGGAAATGCACGGCATCAAACTTCTCCGGGTAGGGTTTACCCTGTAAATTTGATGCACCGCCCTTGGACTGGGCTAAGGCATCCCGTACTTGTTCAACCCTTTGCTTGAACTCTTTTTCTAGCAAGGCACTTGATGGAGAATCCTTTCTCGGTTGTTCTTCTTTGTCTGTCGAAGTAGCCTCCCTTCTTTCATTTGCAATGTGTATGATTTCTGGCTGATTAATCTTTGGAGAAGCCACTCATTTAAGTAATTCCCTAACAAAACATCCTTCTTTAGTGGCAAGCCTTCTGAAGACTGCACTAACTCGGTGATGGGGCTGACTTTCTTTCCCTTCTCACCATGTCGATGAGGTGATAGTAATGCGGCAGCAATCTTCCAGATACTCTCATATCCATCAGTATCTGTCAAAGGATGGAATCTACTCTCTCGTAGGAGTTGGTAAATTTCTTGCAACACTTCTTTAGCTTGGAGAGGCTCCTCCTCATCGGGTGTGTTCTCAGAAGTCTGTGAATTGATGGCCCTCCGAATTCTCCTACTGCGGTTCCTCCTTTGAGTTCGGGTCAGTGGTACTGTCCTTGAGCTTGACCCGATCTCAAACACGGGTGGCGCAACAATTAATCCTTCAGCCGAATCTTCGACAATCATCACTTCCTTCCCCTTAGCAGTAGCGGGGATAGTAGGTTTGGCGGGTGTCGTGACGGCAGCAGCTTTAGCCTTCTTGCCAGCAGGAAAGTCTTGAAGGCAGTTCAAACTGAATTCTGTAGACGGCTCTTAAACTTCCGGGGCAGCGTTCTTCATTACCATAAACGGGCCTTTCTCGAGGATAACCTCGAGGTCTTCAAATCCAGCTTCGAACTTGATGGTGGGAGCGACATTATGGGAGTTGCGGTCCGTTGGCAGGTTGCAGGAAAAGGTCAGCGTTGGGTAGGCCATCGTAGTGGGCTTTAAAACAGAAAGTTTTAGGGTTAGCTATATGGCTAAAAACCTCGTAATCCTTAGTGCAAGCACTGAAAGTAGAGGTTAACCTGTAGACCGGGCGGGTCTTAATTTACAGGTAATTTTAACATCTTTATTTAAAAAGGTGTAAAATTAATTAATATTTTAAAGTGCGCGCAGCACAAGACGAGTTGGTTTAATTTGCGAAGCAGCAAATAAAATGTGAAAAGGAGTTGTGAAAAAGTTTAGGACCCAGTGTGGGACCCAATTCAAGGCAAAAAAAACCCAGGTGGAATTAATCCACCCACACACCTATTGGGGGTCCGACCTCACATGAAGATTTAAAGAGTCCTGTCGGCATTATTTCGGGTTAGTTTGTGGGATTGCCCGTAAGAAGCTGTCTGTCACCGGAGTCGAAATCCCGTCGCCCTCTTCGAAAGGACGTTTGAGTATGAAATCAAACTGACCCCATATTTTTTATAGTTTAAAATTAAAGAGCACTGTACCTCAAATCCTGTATCTATCCCGAAGGATAAACACAAGAATTGAGGATGAGGCTCGTTCAGATAAACTAAGGAAAGTATGACGTCCGTTTGGTCTGCGAAACCTTTGTATTTGCCGACAAGTTCCCCTATTTAATATAAAGGATTAAATAGGGTTTATATTAAGCTGGGTTCAGACATGCTTCCTATAAGGGCAAGCCCCTATAGTTAATTA
>JXCR01148925.1:112356-126176 GCA_002079205.1 Phalaenopsis hybrid cultivar
TATATATCATAAATTATTTGAACTCTTACAGATTGATACAGCATCAATCAAGCATATGCCTTGATTGTTAAAAAATATGTGTGTTTATAAGTTGGAATCAGATGCAGATCGTCATCTATCCAGTCGTTAGAATTGGAAAATGGGGTGATACATCTACCTCAACTTCTAATTCAGCAAATAAATGAATTGCAAATCCTCAGATTCAGAAAGTGAATTCTTTGAAAGCAGGACACTTTGATGGCAAACCCTAAGGTGTCAAGCAATTTCTCAAACAAAAAAGAAAGGCTCCTTATTAGAGCAATATTCCTTAATAGCAAGAGCTCTCCTCTCTCATCCTTGAATCACAAACTACAAATTGCTGGGCAAAAAAAAATGTTTCAATGGATAGATATTTCAGTTATAATTTATACTCATGCAATTGTTAATAATCCATTGGGTTAGGAGTAAGTGGGCCCAGCCGGCTCAAACTCAACTCATTAAAGAGCTCGCTAGTCGAGCTTACCGAGCCACAATCTCAAGTTTGGGCTTCGATTTGAGCTCATATATTAAGTAAGCTCGAGCTCGAGCCTGGACTAACTCAGCTCAAGGGCTAGTCGAGTTAGCTCAATTACATTAATTAATTCTTTAACTAATCTAAATTTTCATATAATAAATAAAGTTAAAAAACAGAAATAAACTTACCTCTTTAAGCCCATGCTGATACTGCAAAATTTTCTCAGTGCTTATTCCTCTTAGAATGGAAGTTAAGCGCCCAGGTTGTACAGCTGTAGTTGTATCAAAAAAAATGGCAATCTCCTTGTAGTCTATGACATCTTCAAAGGGCAACTCAATATAGTCACTCACAATTACAGGGATGCACAAACTAACAATAGCATCAAAAAGCCTGCAAGCCGAAGGAGTATCGCCAGCAGGATGTAAGCAAAACTTTGAAGAATGCATGCCTTGAGTTGCAATGCGCCTACTCTCCCTTGATTGTGAGCCATGTTTAATTATGACATCTTCCTCATTCTCAAGTATTTGGAAAAGTGTATCACGAATTTTTCCTCCCTGCAACCAATCCATAAGGTCTTAATCACACACATAAGGACAGAGAATGGGGAGGGCATAGAAAGGGGTGCGGGAGAGTGAAATGTTTTTTTTTTATTGCATCGCCCTTTTAATTCTCTTAGCTATAAATATTTATATAAATTTTATTCTCAAAACTCAAGTAATAAGTTTAAGAAAGTGCTAAATTTAAGACCCAAATTTTGTGAGTCCCAATTTATCTCACAGGGAAATTATGACAACACGGATTGTGACTTCAGAAGAAAACTGTGAGCACGCAGATTGAAGGTTTTGACCGTTAGATCAAGCTTATAATAGCCTTTAGATTGCAATTCATGCACTATTGTTTTATTGGATCTCTTTTAATTGTTTTCTTTAAAGGGGTATTGCTAAAACTATAAATACCTTGCTTCTATTTTGTGCAAAACATACTCAACTTATAATCTCTTATTTAATATAGTGAATTCTCCTCCTGTGCCGGTAGTTTTTCCCATGTTGGATTTTCCACGTAAAATATGTGCTCTTTTTTTTATTTCATTATTTGTTGCATCTATTTAATATCAGGTAATAACAAGTGGTATCAGAGCCAGACTTGATTTAACGATAGCAGCAATAAGGTATGTCATTCCTCGTTTAGATCGTAACACCAGATTTTCTCTTTCGCGGGTTAAGATGCGAGCTGTCTTAGTGCTGATGAATCTAGACGATGCGCTTTCGAAAAGATGCCCTAATCATGAACGTTGGAGGGAAGCAACGTAAAAATCAAAAAAGTCTTTTTTAAATTAATCTTCATCTATCAAATCAGATTCTACAAGACATTTTCAAAGAGAAAACTGTTGTTGTGTAATGGCTCAAATTAAAGCAATTGCACATGACAAAAAGTCTTACCAGTAATTTACACTCTCATAGAATGACAAAAGGTGAATCTATTATAGATCAGTTGAATATCTTTAAAAAAATCGTCTCTGATTTGGAAGTCAGGGAAGTTGCGTATGGCGAAGAAGATTTGACATTAGTCTTATTATGCCCATTTTCTTTATCATATAAAACATTTAGAAATACCATCTTGTTTAGATGAGAGACTCTTACTTTTGATGAAGTATATGATGATTTACTTTCTAAGGCGAAGAAGAAGCAACTTGTGGATAAACGTTACTCAAGGAGAATGCCTTATTGCTCGAGGTAAAACACAAGAGACGAGTTTTGGTGTTAATATAAAAAGTAGATCAAAATCTAAAAATAATGTTAAGATTGTTGATCTCATTTTTTAGGTCATTTCTTTATTCTTAGGGTCTTAGGATCTAGCTTTAGGTATTCCTATTGATCATCTTAGAAAACTAAAAATTGGTACCCACCATTTTAGAAATTTCAAAACACTTCCTGTTTTCCTGTGATGTCTAACATTTATGGTCTCAAAACAATCGTCTTATGTACGAGCGGTTAAGGGCTATTGTGTGAAAACTCAAGGATAAGTTCCCAATAGGATCTCAAGCCATAGGAAAACTTCCTCACGACTTTATCGTCACATACACACACCAAATACACAAAATTCACAAAATTGCACGAGATCGGACTTAAATTAAGCTTAAAGGACGGGTAAAAATGCAAACTTCTCCGGACGACCTTTGATGATAAAATGGACTGCGCCAAAGCGTCCGGAACACCAATTTTGGTAGGAAAAGACAGTCATACTGTCATAATTTCCGACACGAGAAAATCGCACGCAATTCAATGATTTCGTCAAAATGACCTCCGACGGTGAAACAGACAGCTCCAACGCGTCCCAAACGTCAAAATTAGCTAAAAGGAACATCAATTTTGTTGTGTTGTGACGCACAAAAAAAAGTATGAATCAAATTTTTAATTTAAGAAATATTAAATACTTTATATATTTTATTACTTATAATATTAACATTTATAACCCTAAATTCTATTTGACCCTTACCCACGCGCGACATGCCTCTGCCTCGACCGAGAACCGCTCAGGCGGAGCCCTAGCTTCCGCACGCTTCTCCTCCCCCGAGATCGGCCACACCCGAGTCGGACGATCGAGGCCATGGCCGCTGAACCCGTCTCCCTCTTCCATCACACGCGGCATTCCGCTGCCATTCGCGCACGTGTCTCACCTCGGTCTAGCTCCCTCCAACTGCGAAGTTCCACCTGGCCGGCTCTTCCTCTGCCTAGGCTGCATTTCCTCTTGCCTTAAATCCTTCTCATCCTCTCCCTTTACCTGATTTGCTGACCAGGGAGGCTGGTAGGTGGTCGTCCTCTTGTCTTCTTTGCCTATTAAATAGCCCCTTTAGTTCTCTGTCTAAGGTTTGACGAATTTTCTTGAGAGGGGGATGTGCTGCCATTTTTTTTTTTCTGGTTGGTTCATCCTGTGTGTATGCTTGAAATATTTCTGGAATTTTGTTTTCGTTTGGGAAAAGTTTGAAAAAGAAAAGAAAGAGAGGGCTTTGAGAAAAGAAGGCTTTTAGGAGGAATTTGGGGCTTTCTTTCTCTCTACTTCACCGTTGGAAAGGCAATCTCCTTCTTTTTTACTATTTGAGAGGAGTTCTTCTTCCTCCCTGTTGTTCGATAAGCTTGCGGCTTTCTGTTGTTCGACACCCTTACGGCTAGAGCTAGAAACCGTGGGGGCTATTTGAGTGAGGCTCTCAGGAAGGATTTCTGTGGGGTGTTTTCTTCAATTTATTTTTAGTGTTTTGCTTTAAATCTGCACTAAAGAGATATTCTTCTCCTCTCCTCTAATCTACACTATTTCGGATGGCATAAAAATATTTCCAGTCTTTTTTAAAGCATGAAGAAGCATGATTTGGGTATGTTCTGTGATTTATGCATGAAATAGTCCTCTTGAACATCAGAATATAGAATACCATGGCTGTTTTCTCTTCTTTTATGCTTAAGACATATGGTATGCATGATAAATGAAAGCATTGGAAGAGTAGCCTAAGAGTAGTCTAGAAATGCATTTTTATTCCTTTATAATGTCTAAAGAAAAATATGTTTGGGGGCTCATTCTTGCTTCTTTTGCTGCCCCTTGCTAGAATACATGCTGGAAATTATTTCATGAGTTGGAAAGTTGTGTTTGGGGCTCATTTCATGCTTCTCTTGTTGTTCCTTGCTAGAATACATGTTGGAAATCATTTTATGAGTTAGAAAAGATGTGTTTGAGGCTCATTTCATGTTTCTCTTGCTGCCCCTTGTTCGAATGCATGTTGGAATGAAATTATCAAAGCTTTTATTGTTGATGTTCATGCTTACAATAAATGCGCTCTATTTTGGTCCATTTGTGGTCTCGGTTTAGCTCCTTTTTTAGATGAAATTTCAATGAAAATGCTTCTATGTTTCCCCACTTGATATGCTCGGTTTTAGCTCCTTTGGAACTGAATACTAGCTGAAAGTATACTTTTGTTTTGATCATTTAGTGGTTTCGATTTTGGCTTTATATTAGCTGGAAATATTCTTTTTATTTTGACCCACTTGTTGGGACTGATTTGAGCTCTTTTGGAATTAAAGCATGGATGAAAAAATATTTTTTGTCTTGCCCCCTTGGTGGGCTCGGTTATGGCTTTGTCAGCCAAGAAATATAGTTCTATATTTGCCTTTTCTTATAGGTTGGTTTAGCCTCTACGCTGTTCGGTTTAGCTTTCACGTGGGGCTCGGTTTTTTCCTTGAGTTGGATTTGGGGTTTGCCCCTTTGGTTGGCTCGGTTTTGGCCATGAGAAGTGGGGATCATATATGAAGTTTTTCCCTGTTTTTGGCTGCTTCGATTAGCTCGATTTCGACTTCTGCTAGGCTGAATTTGACTGAAGGTTTTATATTGTGTTGGCCCATTTAGTGGTCTCGGTTTGGCCCTTTTGGAATTGAATTTTTGCTGGAAATTATTCTCTGATTTCCCCATTTTTGTTGGGTTCGTTTTGCCCTTGTCCTGGGCTTGGTTTTGCTATTACGTTGGGTTGGGTTTGCCCCCTTTGATTGGCTCGATTTGTCCCTTATATGAAGTTTGTTTGGTGTTGGTTTGGTGGCAGTTTTATTCCTCTTCCTGGCTCTGCCCGTGAGCTTGTTTGTGAGCTTGTTGGGGCTTGTTTGGGGGCTGTTTTGTTCCTCTTCCTATGGTTGGCATATTTGCAAATTTTGAAACATTTAAGAGCTCTCCTTTGCTCCTACTTGCTCCTTAGTTGAATGATTTTGAAGCATGATTAAGGCCACATTCTAGTTTACATTTTGGCAAGCTTGGAAAGTTGCAATCCTTCATTTTTACAAAAATCTAAAAGTTTACATGTCATATTTGCAAAAGATTGGAAAGTTTTTGGTGCCTTGCTTTTCAAAAATCTTAAAACTTTGGTGCTTTAGTCTTGCAAAAATCTGAAATGTTTCATGTGCAATTGGCAAGGATTGGAAAATTTTGGGTGCCTTGCTTTGAAAATTTGAAAGTTCTATGTATGTTATTTGCAAAAATTTGAAAGCCTTTGGAGTTTGAAAATTTAAATTGTTTCATTAGGTTCGTCTTTTAAATGCTAAATAGGAAGCCTTAAAATATTTCTTTCGCGTCGCTTTAAGAGTTATATTCCCTTCGTTTTGAAACTTTAAATACTCTTTTCGAGTTTGGTTTACTTGATGTTTTTGGCACTGATCTGGGCTGTTGTTGTTGGCCTGTCTTAACAATATGTTTGGGCCACATTTTAAAAGTTTTATTCGTCACATTTTGAAGCTTTATTCGTGAAGGTTTAAGTTACATTTTGAGGCTTTTAAATCTCTGATTGAGATTGATTCAATCATTTTTTTTTATGAGTTTAAACGCCTTTAGGCCGATGCACTTACGATTTCGCTCCAGGCTTTACTGATTTAACTTTGTTTTAAAAAGTTGATCGGCCTCTTTTTTCGTTTGTTTTTTTTTAAAGGTCAAGTTAAAAATGAGAATTTCCGATTTAATTATTTTCAGAAATGATTCATGATCTTAAAAAAATATGAGGAAAAGAGAAATGAAGAGGAAATTAAAATTGAAATTTATTCTATTGAGATGATAGAAACCTAAAGAAGAGATAGGATAGCAAACCATTCACCATTCCTTTTGCATAAGAAAGAGGAAATTGTAATTGGAAGAATAGTTGAGAGTTGGAAGAAAGTAAGAGTTTAAATAACGATTAGGAACACGGATTGAAAGATCAGTAGACTTGCATTTAGGTCCCTTAAGCTTTGAATAAACTTAAACCCAATTGTTTTAGCTAGGATTGAGGCACATTTCACACCCCTTTTGCCAAAATTATAGATTTACCCCTAAGTATTAGGAGCGTGATAGCGAGTTAAGCTTGATTTATAGATGTTCAAGAATCAGTTGAAAGACACTTAATTGAAGATAGACATTTTAGAACACTTCAGGCTCAAACTAAAAGTGTAGGCTTCCTAGGTCTTAGGAGCACACCCTGAGAGAGAGTTCATCATCCTAATTTTCAAATGAACCTAAGAAGCCAGACATCTGACCCTAGTTCATAAGTTAATTAGGACACTAGACAAGATGATGCACTAGTTTGTGGTTTATGACTGATTTAATTAAATCAAATAATGAAATTCTTGCCTTAAGTTGACCAAAAATGAAACCTAATGCTCCGGGATTTGAGCTTGAATCTTACACTCAGATCCTCCTGGCAATTAGAGACATTCTCAATATCACATATAAATCTTCAATTCTTTGTGCTTTATATATGATATTGTGTTTTGTTTTGTTTGTTTGTCTTTTTCCTACAATTTATCGGTTTTCTAGAGTTTTTCAAGTTGTGTTTTCTCCTGTTTACACAACACATACTAGCTAAGCTTAAAAGAGCAACAGTTCTCTCAAATATACAGGTTTAATTTACATTACAGCATTTTAATTCATAGCATGTTATATTGTTCTTCTAGCCTGTTATACTGTTTTCTTAACATGTTATACTGTTATCCTCGCATGTATATCATTATTCTAGCCTGTCATATTATTTTCTTAGCATGTTATATTATTTCTTTCTTCTTTTATATCACATATTTTATTTGTTTTGGTACACACTATACCTTAATATAGGAAAACGTAGTGGTTATATATAGGATTAACAACAAATCTGGAGGTGCTACAACGAGGAGCTTGAAGCAAATACCGTGGGCAGCACGACGAGGACATCCAGAAGAGCTACAACAAAACTAAATGCACAACACTATACACTTTCCTTAGTTTAAATAACAACTCTTAGGACTTCGAGGTGGTTTGACTGGTGTAGCATAAACCCTCACATACCACCTTTAGGCTTTTTGCACAACCCTATTGTGTAAATATAATTCCTAACACTTTAGGATTCTGAGGTTACCGTCCGGTATGGTGTAAATCCTCCTTTTTTAGGCTATTTGCACGATCAGATATCGTGCAAATATAAGTCCTAAATTCTAAATAAATTGCAGGATTCAACATTAAATAACATCATTTCAAAGATATAAAGTCAAACAGTATGATAGTTGGGAAGTCACCGGGGTTTTCCCTAAATCTGTGATATCCTCTACTCTTCATTCATTTGGACTCCTGCAAAGAATTGTTCTTGTTTGAGTCACTCTCATTTGATTTTCTCATGTCCAATCTTGGTTTGAAATTTAAACTTTGAAATCTTTAAGGCAAAACCACTGATTTTAATCGAGAGTTTTCTTAAGTGACCCTAGTCATTTAAGATGTAATTAACTATAGTGGTTTGCCTCTATAGGGAACCTGAAGCATCTATAGGGAACCTGAAACCCAGATAAAATAAATTCTATCTAAACCTTATATTTGGTAGTGGAACTTGTCGAGAGGTTTCACAGACCAAACAGATGTCATATATTTTTTAGTTTATTTGACAGAATCTCATCCTCAAATCATGTATTTATCTTTCGGGATAGATACAGGATTTGTGGTATAGCGCTCTTTCATATAAACTATGAAAAATATAGGATCAGTTTGATTTCATATTTTTCTAAACTTAAATCTATATGTAAATTAAATGCCCTACCAAAACAGGCGACGGGATTTCAATCCGGCGGCCAACAGCTTCTTACGGGCAATTCCTCAACTTTTAACTCTCCACACTTTTTACTGCCGACAAAGATATGTAATTAATATAAATTTATATGACACATCAAATTTGAATGTTACAAATTGTATAATAAAAATAAGAAAGCAACTTCTAATAAAATGGGCAAACAATCATGTTATTTTAGTAAAGCCAGTGTTGTTGAAGAAGTCATTAATAATGGTGAACTCATAGTTGCCTCCTACGGAGAACCTTGTGATGATTGGGTTCTTGATTTAGCTTGCATGTTTCATATGTATCCCAATAGGAATTGGTGCTCAACATATGAAATTGTGTCAAAGGGTACCATGTTAATGGGGAAAAATGATCCTTATATGATAATTGATGCTGGAACTATTAGAATAAAGATGTTTGATGAAGTTATCAGAACAATTGAAGATGTGAGACATGTCCGGGATTTGAAAAAAATCTAATCTCTGTAAGTACTCTTGATGCTAACGGGAACAAGTACTTTGGTGAAGATAGAGTTTTGGAGGTAGGCAAAGGATCTCTTATTATGATGAAAAGTTTGACGAAGGATGCGAGGTTATGTCTTGCAAGACTCTACTGTGGTAGGTGATATAACAGTTACTACTTCTTCCATGTCAGAAGATGAAGCAACCAAACATTGGCATATGTGCCTTGGGCATATGAGTGAGAATGGGATGACTAAATTGAGCAGAAGGGGATTTTTTAATGGTCAAAGCATCACTAAATTGAAGTTTTGTGAACACTTCGTATTCGGAAAATAAAAATGAGTTAAGCTCAATGTCGGTATTCACAACAGTAATCTAATATTAGATTACGTACATTCTGATCTTTGGAGACAATCTACAATAGCATCTAAAGAAGGCGCCAGATATATGTTGACGTTCATTGATAATTTCTCCAAAAAAAATTTGGGCGTTATTCTTGAAGTTGAAAAGCGATGCTTTTTACTATATTTAAGGAATGGAAGATCATGATCAAGAAGCAGATTGGAAAGTAAATCAAATGACTTCATACTGATAATGGGTTGAAGTTCTATTCAGAAAAATTTAATGTCTTTTGCACATCAGAAATAATTATGAGAGACTTCATAATCTAACACACGCCTCATCAAAATGGGGTAGCAGAGCTAATGAACAACAATATAAGGAAGAATGTTCGTTGCAAACTCTCCAATGCTAAGTTACCTAAGTCATTTTGGCTTAAAGCTGCTTCTACATATTGCTAATTGATGAATCGCTCACCTTCCATTATTATTGACAAGAAGGTTCGACAATAGATTTGGTCAGGTAAAGCTGCAGATTACTCTAATTTAAGAATTTTTGTTGTTTCATATATGCTCGTATTACTAATGATATATTAGAACCAAGATCTATAAAGTGTGCAATTCTTAGTTATAAAGCTAAGGTTAAAGGTTATAAGTTATGGTGCCAAGAAACCAAGAAAAGTAATCATCAGTACAGATGTTATATTTGATGAGTCTGTCATCTTAAATCCAACATCTACTATAGAATCTAAAAATGATGATCACAAAAAAATGTCGATCAGACTAGTGAAACTTCAAATTGATACAAGTACATCTTCGGGCATATTTTCTGAGTCAAGCTCAAATAATCATAATGATGTTTTCCCACCATCACAGCAACAACCATTGCAGTATTTATGAGAAACTTGGGAACTGGTGGAATTACCTTAAGGCAAGAAAGCGTTCGCTACAAATGGGTGTTTCAAAAGAAGAAAGATACATTAGGAGTTGAAGATGTTTGATATAAAGTCAGGCTTGTTGTAAAGGAAGTCAGTGAAATTCCAAGTGCAGATTTTATAAACGTATTCTCTACGATTGTCAAACACAACTCAATTTAAGCTTTAAATGGTATTGTGGCTAAATATGATCTTGAGCTTGAGCTGTTAGATGTGAAACTTATATTTTTGCATGGGAAGCTTGAAGAAGGCATCCATATGCAACAGTCTAAGGGTTTCGCGGTTACAAAAAAAGAAGACCATGTTTGTTTGTTGAAGCAATCTCTTTACGATTTGAAACGATCTCTTAGGCAATGATAAAAGAAGTTTGACTCATTCATGATCGCTCATAACTTTAAGTGAAGTAGTTATGGCAGTGTTTACTTCAAGAAAAATAATAATAGCTCATTTATTTACTTGCTCTTACGTGTCGATGATATGTTGATAGCTGCTAAAGATAAAGAAGATATCAAGACATTAAAAGCTCAACCTAGCAATGAGTTTGAAATGAAAAATTTGAGAGTTGCAAATGAAATACTTGGCATGCAGATTCAGAGAGATAGAAATGCAGATAAATTATTTCTAAGTTAGAAATGTTACATTGAAAAAGTATTGAATAGATTTAATATGCAAAATAGCAAGTCTGTTAGTACTCCATTAGCTGTGTATTTTAAACTTTCATCAACTTTGTGTTCACAATCTGAAAAAGAGATTGAATATTTGTCTCAAGTTTCTTATTCTATTGCAGTGAGATCTCTCATATATGCTATGGTATGCTCTCATCCAAATTTATCATATGCAGTTAGTTCACTTAGAAGATATATGAATAATTCGAGTAAAAAATATTGGAAAACTGTTCAATGGATTCTCAAATATTTATGTGAAATAATTGTTTGTTTGTAGTTCAAGAGGACTACAAATAGAGTCATTAGCTATATTGATTCAGATTTTGTTGGAAATCTTGATATAAGGAGATCATTTATAGGATACATGCTTACTATTGGTGACTGTGCGATTAGCTGAAAGACTACTTTACAGACAATAGTGACACTATCTAAACCTGAAGCTGAGTACATGAGAATTATTGAAGCTTGCAAACAAGCTATCTGGTTGAAAGGTCTGTTTGAAAAGCTTAGTGAAATTTTGAAAAAAACTACAATGATGTGTGATAGTATAAGAGTGATATTTATCTCAACAAAGATCAAAAGTTTTATGAAAGAACTAAGCACAATGATGTTCGTTATCGCTTTGTTCGTGAAGTTATCACTCATGGTAATATTGTTGTGAGCAAGATCAGCCTCCATGATAATCCTGCAGATATGATGACTAAAGCACTTCCAATAGCCAAGTTTAAAAATTGCTTAGACTTGATTTGTATTCATTTCAGATCATTAGAGCTTTGTGGAAGAGGAAGAGAAAGTTATATTCTTTACATTCTTTAGAAATTCATGTCAAGTGGTGATTGCTAAATTTATGACCCAAGTTTTGTGGTTTCGCTCATCTAATAAGGAAATTATGACCACACGAATTGTGACTTCAGAAGGAAACTATGAGCACACGGATTGAAGGTTTTGACAGTTAGATCAAGCTTATTGTATAACCAAATTTGTGCATGAGAAGGCGAAAAGGTATCTAATATGTGAAAAGATGCCAGAGACGAGAAGAGGTGCCAAAGAAGATAACTCAAAGGCAAATTTGTAATTTCATGTATAAGGAGACGGTCTAATATACATATGTCAAATTTTCTAATTATGTTTTCCCATGTCGGTCTGGGATTGGAGGCATTTGAGAAGTTCATGTGCGACACTCAGAGAACTAGAATCCGATGGAGAAAATAAAAGCCTCCCCTCCGGGGCGAGCAACGACCGACCCTCCATGCCAAACATGAAAAAGCAATGTCTCTAAACTCGGAACAAGAAAATGCTCTGGAGGTGGTTCCCAGCTCATTAGTGACAAGCTCCACGAAGAGTACGGCGCAAATCACCATAGCAGTTAGTCTCGTCAGTTACCCCGCGAAGGCAGCGACAAAAACCACCTAAGCTCTAGCAAAATGTGAGGCCCAATCGAAGCAATGAACCAACCGAGAAAACGAGACATGTGCTTTGCAAGACTTGAGCAGAGCAATCAGCGAACTAATGGTCTTTCCAAAAGTCTGAATTGTCAACCAATCCAAAACGTCCAACTGTCGCAATCAAATTATGCAGCAAAGATACAATACAAAATAAGCAAAGGAAAAAACATATCCAAAATTTTATCTATTTCTTGAATAAATCACTAACACTTGTTTACAAGTGTTGACTAAGTGACAGATTAAAAATTAGCCCGAAAAAACCTCAGAAGAGCACTTCATAACGGAGAAAACAAGGCGCTAAACGACACTGAAATCAATTGAATGTAATTGGTGCATTATTATGATTGCATTTTTGGTATAGTTAAAGTCTCGCATTCTTATCGCAACTTTAATTCCGAGAAATAAGAGATTTAGGGGCATGACCATGAAGTGCATGGGAAGACGAAAATGTGCCTAATATGTGAAAAGGTACCAGAGACATGAAGAGGTGACAATGAAGATAACTCTTAGAGGCAAGTTTGTATTTTTATGTTTGTCCTCCTATACTCGATAAATAAGAAGAAATTTATGTATAAGGGGATGAATGTCATTTATGGCTCTCCCTCTCTCCTGTAAACAATCTTTTAATATATAAAATGGGGCAAAGAGCCCGATAAACAACCTTACTTTGCCCTCTCTCTCTCACTCTTGGGGGCAGTGTTCTATGCCTTGGGCATGCCTACATGACAAATTTGGCTTCAACACTTATAATAGCAATTAGATTGTGATTCATGTGATATTTATTTTATTGACTCTCTTTTGATTATTTCATTTAAAGGGGAATTGTGAGAACTATAAATACCCCTTTTCGGTTTTGTGTAAAACACACTCCACTTATAATCTCTTATTAGATGTGGTAAATTCTTCTTCTTTGCCCGTGGTTTTCCCATCCTGGGTTTTCCACATAAAATCTGTGTTCTTTCTTATTTCATTTATTTCATTATTTTTTGCATCGAATTAATATAAGTTATAACAAAAAGTTTTTAAAACTTCTCACATAGTTGTGCAATATATGAAAATCTTTTGAACAACTCTAAGTTAAGGTGTTATCAATACCAATCCAAAATGGGATACATATAAAGGTGACCAATAGGCTTCCGCATAAATAATAAGCTTAGTGGCCATAAACAAGTATTGTGAAAAGGAAAATTTCAATCTTTAATTAGCTCTGCCGGCGAGAGATATTTCTCCAACGTTTGCACGGCTGGAACAATCTCAGCTGGGCAAGAAATAAATTTACAAACAAAACTTAGCATGCAACAACTAAGAGTTACCTCTTTGCGGTAACGGTTACCCATGAAAAACAGCAACGAGTCCCTTCCTTTAATCCCCACCTCCCCTTTGAACGGATTAATCCGATGAGAATACGGCAAAATTACATCCTTCACCAACGAGGCCTGATCACCTCTCAATCTCCCAAAATCTGAAACCAACAGCACGCCGTTCTTTATCCTATCAATCACCTTATACAGAGCGTTCGGATCCTGACAGATGAACACATGGTCCCTCCCATTATTCCTCCTCCAAAACTCGTGCCCCTCGACCCAACTCACCAGCTTCTCCTGCATATCTCCGTCGTTGTACGCCATCGCCCTATCAGCAACGCCATCAGAACCTGGACGAATTGGGTTAACGATAAGACTGAGGGAGGAGAAGAATGGGACGTAGTAGAGATCAGCCTCTTCCGGATTTTTAACCCGCTCAACGGGCGATGTGGAGCGGTCGGGGCGGAGGAGATCGGTAAGGAGCCACCACTCAGCGGAGTGTTGGTGCCCTGGGTAGTGGAGGTCAGAATCCGATATCAGCAGCGAACGTTGTGGGTCACGCGCGAGGAGGTAACTTTCGATGACACCATAAGTGAAGAGGCGAGGAAG
>JXCR01148925.1:126219-155088 GCA_002079205.1 Phalaenopsis hybrid cultivar
GAAAAAGGGGGAAGGAGGAGGGGAAAGGATGGAGTGAGATATGGCGAATATGGTGACGAGAGAGAAGGCAACGGCGAAGGCAGCAATGGAAGGGCGGAGGAAGGGGCGGCGAGCCATGCGGGAAGTGCCGAGAGTTAGGGTTGCGGTTTGGGATTTTAGCGGGGAGGAAGAGGGATTTGATTTGCGAGTCTTGGCCCGCTCGGGCATGGCATTGGATTCCGGAAAATGGAGGGAGGGGTGAAGCGGACGGTAACTGTGTGGTGTCTGGCTCCCGGTCGTTGTTCAATAAAAGGAAGGTAAATATCATAAAAAAAAAAATAACGAACTTTTTTATACTCAAATTAATTTATACCGATTTAATTTATGCTACGCCTGCCCGCCCTTAAAAAATGTCAATGTAGTTAAGGGTCCTGTTTGGGACGACCATGAAGTTAACGGACGTAGAACTGCATCATTTGGGTTGGTGGCGGCCTCATGTCGAGAATAGGGTTTTCAGCATTTTAATGAAAACATGAGTTACTAGTTTGACCCTGCAGCCCGTATTTCTTTGTGATATTTTTACTCTGGTGCCCTTCACGTCTTCTGCCCTAACCCGCTCCCCAAGTTTTCTCCTGTGCCCAACTCGACATCGCCTCGCATTTGTTCGGTTATTCTCCTGTGCCCCACTCGTCCTCGTCACGCGTTTACTCGATATTTCTTCTCGACTTTCTCATCGTTCCCCGACACCTGTGATGAAAGGTTTTCGAACTATTTGCTTCTTCTTTCAGTATATTGACCCGACTCGCAATTACACGATTTTTATATATGTTTTTTGGCAAAAATTTTGACCCAACTTAATTAAGCAGTTAGTGTGCAAAATGAATGTAAAGTTTGATTTATACTTTATATACTATGGGTACTACGCAAGTATATGTATCGTTTCAAGTAACATAGAGTTTTCTTCTTTGACACCTCTTGAAACGATACACATACTTGCGTAGTACCCCTAGTATATAAAGAAAAATTTATATTACTTGAAATGATCCCACAGAGAAAACCCCATATTTTGACCTTCTTCTTTGGCACCCCTAGTATCGATCCCACAGAGAAGCAAGGTAAGAAAGTCCTTAGACGAAATCCTAGTCTACAACTATCAGATCTTAGTTTGGAAGGTCGATTAAGATGATGTTTTATTTAACAACTACTCCTAATGCAATTATTAAATGTATGAATAACAACTATTCCTAAATGCAGAATTAATTCTAAAAATAACTTGTATGGATTAATTGGTTTGAAAATTTTGAGATGTTAAAATTATCATTCTTAAGTGCGACGACATAGAAAATGTGAAGGAATGAAATGCATAGAATTTAATGTAGTTGTGACAAATAGAAGCATACATATTCTTTACCCCTTCCGAGCATAAAGAGCATTGAATAGTCTAAAGTTGGTCTCGACATGTATAATAGTGTTGGGTACGTTCTAGCCTCTCATCTATAGATTACATACTGTGTCCTCTCTATAGGACCTACCAGTGATCCTTAGTTTTAACTCTATACCAAATTGATAAAAGAATCTAGTATTTCACCCAAGAAACATCAATTCTACGCCCATCAAATATTATTGTCCTATCTATTTGCACTACTACTTGGACGATCGTAATGGCTCTTTCCAAAGTGAAATGTGTCTCTACTCAGTTGAAAATTACACTGACCTCCCTGGTCTTAATGCCATTACAATGGATTTTAACATTACAACATACCAAAATTGCAATGTAAATGAAGTTCAAGTGAATACCAGCACATTAATAATAAAATCAACTCTAACATGCATTTCAAAACATTTATCCAAATCATAGCAAAGGAAATGTAAATGAAAATAATAACATAATAAGTAAAAGGATTTTATAGAATTTTGTGCCAAAAAGGAACATATGTCTACATACCACTCAGCCAAGTGTATAGATATGTTTAGTATTCTATTAGTTTTAAGTAACTATTTGTCACCAAGAAACTCCTAAAAAAAATATATTTTTAAATTATATTTCCAGAAAAGTTGCATTGTCACCCAAACAATTTCATCAATTCCAATTGAATAATGTGAGTGCAGTCAAGTTGTAACATCACCACTCTCCAGAGTCTTAGTTTCAATTACAACAAATTTTAACATAATTTATTGCCACCTAAGTTATGTCAATGAAGCAAAAGAGATATTACTCATCATATGAAAATAAAAAATAATTCTATCATAAAACAAATTTTCCTACACATGTCGCAACTTCATATTAAAAGAAAAGAGTCAAGAAAACTACTTATGAAGCATGGATAAAACACAATAAAAATTTTGTTAAATTAAAGAAAATTCACTATAAAGTGTTTACAACATTTACATGATAATGAAAAACACAATATTTAGTTTTTTCCCTTTGAAAAAAAGATAAAAAATCTTTCCAACAAAATCTCCTACCAATCTATGTGCTACTCATACTTCCTTACTCATATATCTCAAAATCCCTCATCAATATCTTCAGAAATACACATTAATTACCTCTCATGAGAGCCGTCAACCCCCCAATTTAAAGAGAAGCCAGACACCTCTTTTTTTCAAAAAGGCACACCCCTTCACTCTAAGAGATGCACCCTTTCATTCCATGAAACACATCTCTTCATTAAAAAACCTTTCTAAGTGTCTAGATTCGTTTAATATCATATTGGGGTGTGCAAGTTGCCCGGAAGCTTCCAGAACAACCAAAAACCACCAAAAACCGTCCAAAACCGTCCAAAACCGGCAGTTTTTGGCACCTAAACGTCGTTTTCTCGTCATCACTGGTGCTTGAGCTCCTTGTTTGGGTGCTTAGACGCCACCCTGCAGGCAGCTCCACATTTCGCCCCCATTTCACTCTATTTCAGCTCTGTTTAAGCTTTGTTGTGCTCCAAATTGGTATACCTACAAGATAGAGATAAAAATAACCTTTCTAAAAAATCGTAATTTCATTCAAAAATATATGATAAATGTAAAGGAGATTAAGCATGGAAAGTCATCAAAATTTTCATGTCATAATTTTCTTCATTTCTCGTTTTGGCTCCAAATTGCATCATTTTCTTCAAAAATCCATTTATTGTACTTGAAATGAAAAACATGTAAAATCCCTTTTAATGTTCAATATCATAAATTTATATAAAAAATGAGCATAAAATGTATGTTAAAAATAAGTAATTTTGAGTTGTGTCAGTATCTCTAAACTTAAAAGTTACTTGTCCTCAAATAACACAATAACTTTAAAAACCAAATTTTTTAACCGGTGGTAATGGGTTTAATTTTTTAGATAACTAAAAATTTGTTTTAGAAATGTTATAGTCCAACTTAGAAGAATTTCTAGTAAAACAGATGATATCTATAGTGTCAGAACTTTTAGTACAAAAGTTAGGAAAACTCATTTTCTATTTAATCCAAACTTAATTGATTTTTTCCTAAATTGGGATTTTTAGAAAAATATTAATTTTAGAATTTATTAATTCTATATTGAAAATAATTTTTACAAATACTTTTTGACATTAAGCATATGATTGAAGTTAAGTTTTTTTCTTAGAAAGATTCAAGAGAAATCAATTTTTAGTTAAATCTTATTTCTCAAGCTTCTCCTCCCTTTTTCAAACTTTTCTGTTTTTTTTCTTTATCTTTTTTTTTCTTTCAAGATCTTTTTAATCCTTACTTATTTTAGATGAGGATTACTATATCTGGATAGACCTTTAATGGTTTTGAATTTCACTATCTCTTCTCTAAAGTTAAAAACTTATTTTATATTCTTAACTTAGAATCTAGTATCTGTTTTTGAATAATAATTTTCATAGAATCTAAATTCTTTAAAAAGTATTATTCTAAAACTCTTTAATTTTTCAAAAATTCAAATTTTCCTACCATAAATAGTACAATCGTTTTCGTGGTATTTCCTACTAAATATCTTAACTTTAGTTTCATCCTCTTTACTAAATTATCTACTAAGATTTTCTATTTCATTCCTAAAGATCAAAATTTTAGTATCCTAAAGTTAACACCACATGCCACATGTCATTTAAAAAGTGATATCAAATTAAATACAGACTACTGAGGACAAATAAAGTTAAACTTTAAAAATACCTTTTCATCCCCCCAAACATATTTCTTAAATAATTTAAAAACATTAAATTACATATCAAGTATGAGGACAGATAAATTTAACAAAATTATCTATTAGAGTGCTTGAAATATAAAAACAATTCAGGTACAAGTAATAAAAACATGTGTTTGTAGTAGAAAATCTTAAATCAATATATATAACATGAAAATTACAAAGTAAAACACTAATCTATAACACAGGCAATACTACATAAACTAGAGCAAAATAAAAAAAAATTTTAAATTATTTTCTTCCCCCCAAACTTAATTTTTAACATGTATAACATTTAGTACATAAAATATAAGAGGGAAGAAAAACAGTTCACAAATTCTATCTACCACAAATGTCTATCAGAAACATCTACAAGTATTCATCAAAAGAGAACAATGTGCAGTAGAAAGTAAATCTAAACTAATACATGTTAAAATGAAATTGAACAAGAGAAACCTCTAATAAGCATAACATGTATAATCATAAAAATATATATTTAAGTGTTCTTCAAGTCTTAAATACATTTGTAGCTCTTACACAAACACACATGATAAATGAGGTCAACTCATCCTTTAACTCATTGCATCTCACTAATTTACTTCCAATTTATAATGAAATCACTACCTTGATAAATTAAGTACTTTTAAATGCTTTTATAGAGTCTAATTCTATAGACATGATTATCCCTGATTTGTTGGCTTGCGAGCACTGACTTTGGGTATCACCATTATCCTTTTAAATAAGCACCTCTAATAGTTATAAAGAAAGTGCAATATCTTTCATATGTCGCTCATCATATAGGTTCATGACTCTTACCAAATGAAAACAAAGTCAGAGAAAAGAAGTAACAAAAATTTAGAATGACCTGTTCAATGTCTAAACTTATAATGTCTCCAGTTAATCCTCAAAATTGATTTAGGACTGACTCGAAATGTACTCGTTAATCCAACTATTACTAGAGAACAAATATAAATCCAGGCACAATGAGAAAGTCAAGGAATAACCTCACTCATGACTAATAAAATTGAAATCAAACGACTAACAATCCAAACATCCACCAATATCGATCACACTGATCAATCCATATTAAAGCAAGCTCACTACAACACAAACAATCACGATTCACAATCATACTAAATCAAACTACACTAATAACCATGGGTTGCCTCTCACAAAGCGCTTGGTTTAATGTCGCTAGCCGGACAAAGAATTTCCTCCCAGATCAATTTTCCATTTAAGTAAACACCGATCAATCACCCAATCTCTTACTGATCCTGTGATTCCTATTAAATCCTCAAATTTTATTTTTTCTTTCAACTTCTCAAGTTGATTCCACTGATTGTTCCTGGAGTTTATTTGTAGATCTAAAAGTTCTCTACCGGTATTTTCAAATTGCATATTAATATCATCCTTAAAATTTATAAGAAATGGATCTCTATATGATAATTCTAGGTCTCTTAATTTTTTAGTTTGATTCTCCCTAAATGATTCAGACTCTAGATCAAATTCCATTAGAATATTCTTCTGCCACAAGTTATCTCTTAATTATTCTCATTGGTGAGTAAATGGTGGAGGAGGTCTTATCTTAGTTGAGGAAATAGGTTTTTCTAATTCCTTAAGAATTTCTTCCATTAGCCCTTCAATCTTCTTATCCTCGTTTCTCAACTCAAAGTTCTTTTGAAACATGTTCTCCAATTCTCTTCTAATTCTTAGTTGATTTCATTATCTTGCTCATCATTTTTCTCCTTATGATTTATCTCAGGGTCACTAGGTAAAATATCTAGAGGATTAATCTTAATTGAGTCAACAATCCACCCTAGTTAGTTTTCTATATTTCTTATACATCCCCTTAACTTTTCAACTAATTTTCCATTTGATAAACAACCTCTTTGATAGACAAATCCTTCTTCTCATATGGTAGGTTAGCGTTAAATTTGAAAAGGAAAAGAAAGTCTAAAGCTATAGTTATCCTGATTTTTTTTATTACCTAAAGGATCATCTTAATTGTAATCCCATGATTGGTTTCCTTCTTCATAATAGTTATTCCAGTTAAAGTTTGAAGGATTTTCCCATCCTAGGTTTTTGTAATTGAAATAAGGGTTATTTGAGTGATCATCTATCTCATCAATATTTTCAAAAGTGTCATTCTCAACCATCTATCCAAATGAATTTTCCTGAATGACTAGGGGTTTATGAGGTTGACACATTGCATAATGATATAATCTTCTTGAAATATTTACAATCTGAGAAGTTAAAATATTCATATATCAACTTCAAAATAATTCATCATTTCTACAATAACTTCTGAAGATCTATTCTAGTTCATAATCCTCTTAACAGTTCTCTCTATTCTGAGTCATAGAATTCAAGATCTGCAGCTCCTAAACTATGCATACATATCTAGAGACTTAACTAATATGATGGATATCAAACACGTTAAATAATAAAAAATATTTTTTGTATTTTGAATTTTCTTTTTCTAAAAAATTAAAATTAACTCACAATAATAAAACACACTAGATAATAACACTACAATTTCTAAATCTAAGTCTTCTAAGCCCAGCTAAAATTCTTTTAAAGTTCTCACCGTACCAAACCAGCAATTACGAAGTTTTTCTGTGTGCTTTTTGGCAAAAAAACTTGACCCAATTTGATTTACCGACTAGTGTGAAAAATGAATGTAAGGTTTGATTTATATTTTACACACTAGGGGTACTGATCTCGATTCTCTTTATATATGTAAAATGCGATGTATGTGATTACATGCTTAATTTTCTCAAGAATGATTCTTACTTTGTAACAAAGCCAAAAACTTGATCCCAAGCAAAAGCTAGGTAAATTTACACTATGAAGTGGATAAGAATACAATTATAATATTTCATATGAGATATCGTTATCAAGAAAAATAAAACTTTTTGATTAATATCGAACCCACAGGTATAACTAACGATATACAACTTTACAAAATATAAGAAATTAGATCAAAATTTTACTCATCAAAGTATTCTTAATTAAACTCTAAATGTTATAATAGAAATAAAAATTTGATTCTTTTTTTGTAATTTTTTAATAATTGAAAATAAAGTAAGCAACTAATTAACTTAACTAAATACTTGCAAGATGAAGACAATATAAATAAAATATCTTTTTTCTTTATCATGAAGTAGTAACAATTATAAGAATTCTGTTGTGAAAGTATTCTAATCATGTTGTGTAAAATAAGAGTAATAATATTCCTTACACTTACTAGAGATGTTATAAAGAACATTGACTAATTTATAGTTTGAATAGTTTTAAAGATGGGTTAGGTAGGGAAGATCCTAGCTCTCACTCTAGAGTTCCCTCTTCTTCTTCCACTTGGGGGCTAACATCTCGTATCATAACCTAAAACTATACATCAAATTTGGGGTTTTAGCCTATCACTCTTAAATCCTCTAATTCTATACCCTTCAAAGTTTATTTCTCTATTTATTTGCGCTCAACCCTAGGAACTATATTTTCATCCACGAAATCAAATGTGATTCTTATCATTGTTGATTTAGATAATACCATCTCGGATCTTACATGTTCTCACAATAGGTATTAACATCTAAATTGGCCAAATCAAGAACTAAATGAAATACAAGGTTTAAAATCATCAAAAATTCTTCCAACATTAAAGTCGAATACTTCACACAACTTCCTTTCAATACTCAATCACTTATCATTTTAAGGAAAAAAGATAAAGAAAACTACTCAGAATTCATGGAGAAAACACAACCACATTTGAGTTTAAAAGTAGAAAACATGCACACAAATAAGAAGTCTAAATTAAAGCCAAATGCACTCACAAAGATAAACACTTATCTCAAATCCTCTACACCAAATGTCTTGAAGTCTTGAAGTTCCTTTGAATTCTCTTCCTTCACTCACAATACAAATTAAAAATAAAAATAAAAAGAAAAAGTGGTCAGCAACGGCGGCAGCGACGGTTACTTTGGATGGATGGATGATTAGCTGGCCTCTTCCTTTGATGATCCACGTCTTCTTTGATAAAAATGCAAGGGGTGACTTGGTGTGTCTTCAAAATGTGTCTCCATTCAATGAATATTCTAGAAGTTGTTTCCTTTCGAAAGCCAATTGAATGAATTTGTGTGTCCATGAATTATCTTCCACGTTTTTACCAAGGGTTGTTTCAAACACCTCTTCAAAATTTTGCCCAAATTTAATGAATCATCAAATAACTACTTCTGGCACATAAGCAAGGGGTACCTGACACTTAGGCGTGGTCCTCTCTGTTTAACTAGCGCGTAAGAGACAGTCTTGGAAGCTTAGGCGCCCAGTTCATTTTTGCTCCTTCACTTTTGCTCCAAATTTGATCATTTTTCACACATTTACTATTTTTCATCCATTTGACTGTACCTGAAAGAAACACACATAAATAACTTTCTTTAAAGTGCAATATCTCAAAAATAGGTATAAAAGTATGTACAAAAGAACTATATATTTTAGGTTTATCAGGTAATACGTGATCCTGACGAAATATAGTTGTGTAAAATTTTATAAGTTGACTCTGCTTTACAACGGTGTAAAAAACTTGATGTGTTATTTTATGAATAATAACATTAAACACTTAATGTTGGGATTCAACACATGTATGCGTATCTTTATCAAGTAATATAAGAATTTATATTTAAGTCTCAAATATCAATCCCACGATGAAGGTTTAAATTTGAGATGACAAATTAACTAGGAAAATCACAGAAATAAAATGAAATTACTGTCACTAATTTTAAATATTTGAGATATTATTAAAACTAAATTATTAACTACTAGCAGAATTTAAATGCATAGTTTAAAATAATAACTACTAAACTATATTTATGTGATGAAGTTTTCTAATATGAAAAAGCAACTTTCCCACTACGATGAGTTTTTGGTGAAATAAGATGAGATAAATGGTCTAAATTTGTATTGTGCCAAGTATGAGCAATTTTAATTCTCTACCCTCATTCAGTGCTATAAAAAATCATTGGTTAATCACAGGTTTAGTCCTTAAATCCGTTGCTAGGCTAGAAGGATACAGACTCCCACTCTTGAGCTCTCACTTCCCGTCTCCTGAAGGCTAATTCTTGCTTTAGTTCTTAAACTCTAAGATTGAATTGGGGATTTTTAGTCTATCACCCTATAAATATCTAATTATATACCCAACAATGTATATTTCCCTATTTATTTTCCATGAATGAAATTATCCTTCATATACTTAAATATGATTCTCACTTTGTTGTAGAACTCATACTCCATTTCTCGGATCATAAGTTTCACAACATATCTTAATAATTCAATTGGCCAGATCAAAAAGTAAATTAATAACAGAGTTGAAAAACCATCATAATTTATTTTATATTTTAACATTGACACATACAAATTATCTCTTCATTTCACCATATCTCAGAGTAGAGAAAAAGATAAAGGAAACTAATCAGATTTCATGAGAAAGATACAACAAAACACAAATTTCATATATAAAAGAAAGTTCATCAAACAATAATAAACAAACAACACTTATCTGAAACTCTTTCACAAAGTAAATCTCTTGTAGCTTCTCTTAGGAAATGTAGGAAGAAGAAGTCTCTCACTTCTCTCTCTCTCCAACACTTCCTAGAGAGTAATTCACACTTAAAATCACCACAAAAACTCAAATTTATAAAAAAAATAAATGACTAATAGTGTGGAATGACACAAGAAGAGATGCGAAGGGGGTCCTTTTTTTCTCAATTTCGGCTCTAAATAGGGTTTAGGGTTTAGGGTTTGCCTGGGGTCAGTTCTCCAATAGGTGCATCCAAAAACTCTTTAAAAAGCATCCAAATTCATCGAATCTTCTAAAATTCGAGTCTGCACCGACACTGGCGCCGTCGGCGCCACTGGCCATCTAATTTAATCCATACTCTCTATCAAACGGCGCCGTCAGCGCCCAGTATGGCGCTGAAAATTTTTTTAAAATCTTCATTTTGCCTCCAAATTTCATCTTTTTAGTTTCCTTTTCGCTCCAAGTCCTACAAATCAACAACCTACAATAAAACATGAAAAATACCTTCCTTTAAAGTGCATTATCGTCAAAAATGAGTATAAAATATGGATATAAAAATGCATATATTTTTTGTGTATCAAAATCCCCCCAAACTTAAATGTTATTTGTCCTTAAGTAACTCTTTTACTACATAAAAATATGACTCATGGCAAAGATTTTAACTTCTAGATTTCTATATTTTAGTCCACTAAATACAATAATATAACTAAAGAAAAATATAAAATAACTCCAGTTAACACTAAAGGTATAAGAATATCTAGCAATCAAGTCTAAGATTTGTTATTCTATATTCTTTTCAAGGAATATTGCAAATTATTCATATTAAAAACACTTAGAATATCCATATGAAAAAGAACTTCATGAAACTTTACTAGTAAATATGCTAATACTGAAATATAAGTTTAGAAAATGTAGTTTCCTTAAGTTGATTCAAGTGAAGCCAATTTTTAATTAGGCATTTCCTCTTGCTTCTCCTCACATCTTTTTCTTTTCTTTTCTTTTTCAGGATCATTTTCAATCCTTTTTCTTTTTTTTTTCTTTTTTCTCTTTTTCTTCCTTTTATTTTATGTGAGTATTATTATATCTGAGTATCTTTTAATGAGTTTGAACTTCACTATCCTCTTCTTAAAGTTAAAAACTTTTCACATTTCTTCACTTTATAAATTTATACTAGCTTAAAAATTTTTCATAAAGTTTTATTCTTCTCTTTATACATAAATCTCTAAGATTTTTAATACTTCAAAAATATAGATTCCTTTACTTACAAAAGAAAAAAATAGTCTTATTCTATTCTACCAAATATCTTAATATCTAAAATTAACCTTTATTATTGAAATTTTTTACTTAAGTTTACTATATATTTAAAAACACAAATATAGTTATCTAAAGTTATCGTCTAATACCAAAGGTCATGTTAAATTTTAAAATATTTTGAAATTTAACCAATTGAGGACAAATAAAATTAAATTTTTTTTCTTTAAAAAGGGATTTTTCATTCCCCCCGCCCAAACTTAATTTTTTTTAAAAGATTTTTCATGGAAAATTGAAAAAAATAAAAGGTGAAAGAAAACATTTAATACATCAAGAAAAGACTTACCTGTTGAAGGTTCTGATTTTGAAATTTAACCCTGAAATATTGCAGATGCTAATATGAAACGCAACAAGACTTAAAACATTAAATACACATAATACATATAAAAATTTGCTGAGAAAGAGTTAACTATAAATACATCCAACAAAGTATTAAAATTTAACAATAGTTCTAAAATGGTTCCCAATGTAAAAATAGTCTAACAAATCTACAGTTCATAATTCAACATAACATTTAAAATAAAGTATCACAGTCTAAAAATAAACAATCTCAAAAATAAAGTTCAATCTCTCAAAATCGCAATTTTGAAAGGCTATGACACATCTAAAGTGAAGATTTCTTGGTGGAATCATGTGAAATTTGCTAGATCCAAGTTTCTTGAGGTAAGAGCTTTACTTCTATGCAAAAATTTTGGTTTTTCACCATGTATTTTGAGCACATTTGGAGAAATTCAAAAATTCACTATTCATGGTGAAAAATGTGAAAAAAAATCTATGAAAATTGCATGGAAGTGTAGATTATACTTTGGAAGTTTAGTTTAGTAATTTAGAATTAATTTTTGAAGTTATTTTTGGAATTTATAAAATTTGTAGAATGGCACCAAGAATGAAGAAGAACAAAGGAAAGAACCTCTCGATTCGAGTAAATTTGTTAGTTTGAAGGCTCAGGATCGGTACACTGATGCGTTGGAATCACAGAAACTGATTCAGGATCGGTGTTTTAGGAATCCAGGTGGAGACGTAGAGGATTTGATCGTTCACCAATAGTGAGAACGATTCTGTAGTTTCTCTGTTGTGACGGTTATTTCTATTGTTAGGGAGCTCTATGCAAACCTCCCTGTGGCTGAAGACAATAGAGCAAGCTTCGAGGAAGGTTGGTACATTCTTCACCGGATGTCATCAACTTGTTTTATTCTCTACCACCTAATACATTATGTTTTTATGAAAATTATAGTCCGACTGAAGTGAAGTTAGACGATATTATTTCTTACTTGACTGTTGGAAGATGACTTTGGAAGATCACTGATGAGAGGAGAGTCAACTTCTCAACTTCAAAGTTATGCGCACCTTCAAAGGCCTGACACTATTTCATTTTTTCTTGTTTGCTACCAACAAATCATCTCAGTGAAGTGACCGGAGAGAGAGCGACATTAAATTATTGTATCAAGGAAGGAAAGCTCATGAACATAGGAGCTTTGATTTGTCAGACTATCATCAGTTCTACCACTGTCGTTTCTACTACAGGTCTGGGATTTGCTTCCTTGATCTTTTCTTTGTGTGAGTAGGCTGGAAGTAAATATGATAGCTGGGAGGAAGTGTTTTTACCTCTAAAGCCCATCACTAATGTGAATGTGAAGACTTATTCTGAGCATTCTATTTTTTGCTGGAGATGAGGTTTTTCTAGGAGTTATGGATTGAAGAAGTCTGGTGCTTCTACCTCTGCTGCTTCTACATCTAAACCATCTACCTCATGTGCTTCTACATCTAGAGGTGAGTCTATTGAGACCCAAGGTCAATTATTACAAAGGATGATGGATAATATTAATTTTACCGCTGATATGATACAAAATTTAGAGCATTTTATAGAGCATGTTGATTAGTATAATAGGAGAAAAAAGTGATTACGAAGAGAAATTTCACTCATCTTTGGAGAGCCTCATTAGGGATAACCAAGGACTGAAATTTCCTCCATATCCTAGATACCCTGATTATGAGCCTGCAAAAGTTTGGGATAGCGGTGATTGAGAGGATGAGGAGTAGAACTAAGAGATTTATTTTTATGATTGTAAAATGATATGAACTATGTGGTCCATGCTTGCTACATTTGCATTTGTGTATTGGTTTGAACTATGTGATGTGATGTATTTTCATGTTTTGGACTTGAGACATAAATGTATATATGTTTACTTGTTTAAAATATCGGGGATGATGACGGGGAGCTGTTTGATCAAGCGTGTATCAAATGCACGGAGGAGATCAAGCCGGACGACTCTTCGGGACATAAACAGTAGGTTGAGTCAGTGCTGAGGTGGATGAAGACGTCAAAGGGAAGCGCGCCTCGTGGAGCTTCGGAGCCGTCGTAGGTTGAGGTGGCACGCACGGTTTAAATAGATAAATAGGGCCTTTTCCTATTTATTTAAATACCCCTAACTTAGAAAAATTCATAACTTTGTGTAGAAAAATTACAAAAATAAAATAAAAATACCATCTTGCTCAGTGAAAAGAGGAGAACAATGTGGAATAAATTTCAAGTCCATTTGATGCATATTTTATTTTTAATTAATTAAACACTGTTTGGAATTATTTAATTCTCCATGCATATTGACACATTACCTTGGCTTAAAATTTTGGCATGTTGTAGCATATGTCAAGAAAAATATCCTCTGATTTTTCCAAAGTCAGAGGAAGTCCCTATATAGAGATCCATATTTTTCAAATTTTTTGCACATTATTTCCTTAAAATAACCATGGAAATTAGCATGTTGACTAGAAAATTTTAAGAAAATTTTGGTAGGTCCACAATGACCAGAGAAGCTTTTGGAAATAATTTCATGGGTCAAGTCATTTAAAATGTACTTAATTTTTAAATTATTAAGATAATTAAATTTGAAAAATAAAAACATTTAAATGACATAATTTTTTATCTCCACTATGGTTCCTAATCCAAAAAATTCACCATAAAAATTCCAAAATAGTTTGAGCTCATTTAATAAACTAAGCTGATTTTTAAAGATAAACATTACTTTAGGCATTTAAATGATTTTAAAAAAACCAAAATACAACTCAAAAAATTATGAAACTTAGTTTTTTGAGTTCTCTATGACCAGGGGTACTTTCTAAAAATAAAATAATATTTAAAATAAAAACTTGATTTTTAACCTATTTTTAATATTAAAATAATTAAAAATTCCTAAAAATCACAAAATAATAAAACTCATACAAATGTTTGAAATTACTTCCTAAGCACTTAAAAATAATTATAATATTTTTCCTAATTTTCTAAATAAAGATATTGAATTTTAAAGCTTAAAAATAATTTTTAAGGCTAAAAATGATCACTAAAATAATTTCAATAAATCAAAGAAAAATATGAAAAATATAAAATTTGCTCCTTTGATTTAAAATAATTCCAATAAATCAAATAAAATTCATAAAAATATTAAATCTTCTCCTTTGAGTTTTCTAACTTTAGGGAGACTTTTCAAAAATACTAAACTTAATTTTCTTCATTTAAAATATTTTATATTTAATAAATACCATAAAAATTAAAATAATTCTTAAAATTTAAATAAAATTTAAAAAATCATGAAATTTTGTCAAAATGATTCTTTGGTCTAAAGTTACCTCCAGTAAAACTTTTAAGGGATTAGAACTTACCTTAGTCATGTTAGGAATTTTCTTTGAAAACTCTTATTTTTGCATGAAATTAATTATATAAATTAAATTAAATTTTGAAAAATCACATTTTCTCCTCTGATGTCTTAATTGTCCCATGAATGAGGTAGGATAAAAATTCTAAAGTCATTTGCATTAAATTTGATAAATTATGAAGTGATAGAGCCTTAGGGGCAAATGTGTAATTTTGGAAAATTAGCCTTAATTAACATTTAGGCTTAGTTTAAGGAGGGAAATGGGTAACCTCTGATCTTAATCAATCTATTTGATGTTTGAAACATAAGGGGTTAATTGGTAGAAACCAATCTCATTTTCTTAATTGAAAAAGATAAGTTAATAAATTTCTAAATTATTAAAATTTGGAAGTTTATTATAATAAAAATGAATCTAAGACTTAGGGGTATGACTTTTGAAGTCAATAACTAATCAATTTAGTACCCCTATTTGATTTTCAAATAAAAATCAAATCATGAATCATGATCACCTAAAGCTAGATCTTTTCAAAGCTAATTAACACGCTCACCTAGGTCTTAAGGGCTTAGTAGTGACTTAGGCTAAATCGAGTTTCATTTAAAAGAGGATTAGAAAAGTAAATATCATTTAAAATTAAAACATCTTTCAAACATTACAAGCCCAATTAGGGTTAAAATTTGGATAAGTGTTCCAACAACACTAACTTGCCTCTTTAAGGGTATTCACCTACATAATTCTTAAATTGAATCACAAGTGATAATTACTCTATTCTTAAGGATAATTAAGACATCAATGTTCACTGAGTAATAAGGGTAGTTACAGGATGACTTATTAAGCAACATAATTAGTTTAAAAGAACTCGAGATTTTCCACCAGGCAATGAGAGAGTAGCACGGACCTGCTTCTTTCTCTAAATCTGTTGGATATCTTGAAGATCTACTAAACTTAATATGTTTTACTTGACAAAATCATCCTTAATTAAACTCCTAAGGACCCACCAAAATATGACATAAGGTTAGGAAAACTATCAAAACTATACTCTTCCTACTCTCCATAAACTACCTTAACCTGAATTTTATGTTTCAGGTGGTGGAACGAGAAGATTTGCCAGGTATGCTTTTACAGTTTGCAGCGTTGTCTTTCTTGTACTTCTATGTTATACTTTTGTTCTTATACAAATTTGCATGGAAAACTAAAAATATCATGATAGCCACAAAACCAAAACCGAAATAAAAAAAAACAACCAAGATAAAATTCACTGCCACAACATTCAAAATATAAAACAACTCAAAATTTAATCACATAAATCACATAAAACTACGATTGTAACTAAATTAAGACGTCTCTATCGGATGATCGGGAATCCCTTGGAGGAGGTAACCTACGGTTGCTAACGAGGCTTCCTACGGTCTAAATGAAATTATGGAACTCATTAAGTTGAGTTTAGTAAGTTCATCTGGACTAAGTGAATCCAATAGAAAATAGTGGTTCCAGAACGAGGGAACCGTAGGATCCTAACCGGTGTCACTCTACTCAACTTTAATGTTTCCTTATAAAATTTAAAGAACTACAATCATAGGGCTACCTGATTTGACATTATAACTTGACACACTAGAAAACTCAAACTCATCGCGATAGGGGCTTGGGGCTAGCATGGTGGGCAGCACGACCATCTTCAACAACAAAACCTGTCTACCCCAGTTAAATCAATCTTCCTTCCGTAGACTTAGGGTCTATTTGGCGTAGCTGCAGATTGTCAGCTTTTCAGCTGCAGCTGCGCTGCCCTACGAAGCAGCTGTGGAGAAGCAGCTGCGGGGAAGCTGACTGTCTGTTTGGTGCGGCTGCGTGAAAAATGCTGTGAGCCAGCTGTTTCATGTAGAAATGACAAAACTGCCCCTGATTGTTAAAACTGTTTTAAATTTTTGATATATTTGTATAAATATGCTTTTAATTTACATAAAATTTATGAAAAAATTAATTCTTAAATAATTAGATAAATTATATTATTTTTAAAATTCGTTTTAATAGAAATTTTTTAAAAAATATTTGTAATTTTGAGAACATATAAGCTTAAAATTTATATTAATCTATGTATCGATCTATACAAATATTAACTCTTGAAAACATATAAGATTATCCATGTTAATTTTGAAAACATATAAGTTTATATAAAGTGTTTTAAATTTAGAAACATATATTCTAAACGCTTTAATCATCAAAAATAGTTATTTATTACATCACCAGTGCCAATAAAGTAACTTCTACTACCAAATACTCGTACGTTGCAATTATTTGGTCTTTCTAACAAACTGCAAATGAATCACATATTAACTAACGCATTAGTAATTTGTTCTCGAATGGCCGCCATTTCAGTTGCACCTTCTCCTTCCTTATTGCAAATTGTTAATTGTTTGCTGTCATCTCGTAACATAGAACTACTCATTTGGTTGTCAGAGGGGTCTTCAACTGGTTCCCATTGATTTGCTTCAGCATTGAGGAAATCAACGTCATGTCGCGACGGGTGTCGCCTAATATAATTGTGTATTGTCATCGTTGCTATCACAATCTGAACCTGTTTTGGAAACGGGTAAGGAGGCATATCACGTAAGATAACCCATTTCTTCTTCCAGACACCAAATGTCCGCTCAATGACGCCTCGCAAAGAAGAATGTCTTTTATTGAACACCTCCTTTCTGTTTCTTGTAACATTACTTGCTCGTTCAAAATCAGGTATATGATATCTCGTATCCGGATATGGTTTGAGATACCCTCGCTGCAACGGATAACCGGCATCCACCAAATAATACTTTCCTGTAAGGTGTTGAACCTTGAGTTCCACATTCTAAAAAAATACAAAAAATATTTCGCGGCACAACATACCTTGAGGAGGATGGGGAAAGCTATAATGAGGATTCCGTGTTGCACTCTTGAAAATCCTACTATCATGGGCACTACCCTCCCAACCAGGCATGATAAATGTGAAACACATATTAAAGTCGCAAACTGCCATGACATTTTGTGTTGTGGATCCACTACGTCCGATAAATGCAACTTTCTCTTCATTTGAAACACGTGCATCAACATGTGTTCCATCTATCGCACCGATGCAATCTTAAACATGTAGCTCTAGTAATTAACTAATTAACGTCCTACATTCATTCTATACTTTATTAATATAAGATTAAATCAGTACCTTAAATAATGGCATGTAGCGTCGATCTTGACGAATCTCTGCAGGCGTTCGTGAAAACGTTGGATCTAGTGGCTTTATGACTTGTTTTGCGAGGCTCACCAAAGCACTCAAACCCACTGAGAAGTACCTGCTAATCGTCTCTGATGAGTGCTGGAATCGTTCCATCGCACCGCGCATTGACTCGTTCTGTGATAATATATAAAGAGTAATCGCCAACACCTCACGGTCAGTCATTCTCATAGACCCATGGAGGCCATGAGAGCCCACTAGTTCTGCTAAAAGATCTGTAAAAACTTCTTGTGTCATGCGGAACATGTTGTGAAATCTTGTGGGATGCCCGCCAAGCATTTCTGCTACCCATTTGTCTCCAAATTGTGATGATGTGTAACAGGGGGAACGGTCGATGTATGTGTTGTAGTACTCTACGAGCAAGTTGATAGCTGCGTTTCTCCTTCTACGACGTACTTGGTTTGGGTCCATTCTGATTTATACTGGACATATTTTGACAAAGAAAAATAGAGTATTAAACTAATCATCATTTGGAGCAGACCTATATAATCTAACATGTGACAAGTAATAACACAAGCATTTAGTGTAGAGGAGGGGTAGAAAACAAAATAAACTGAAAAGTCTCATTAAACAACAGTTCAAATAACCATGTCTTCTCATAAACTATTAAAGTAAGGACGTAGCAACTAAAAAAAGTCCATTCAATTTTTCTTGCACTCAAAAAAATGTCGTAGATACGACACCCTTCGCTCTTTGGCAATAGCTGTGAAAAAATCTCTTTGCACCGAATCTTGAAGCAGCTCAACAGCGAAGTAGTATAGCTCATCATCCGCTGCAATACTCGGATCCTGCTCTAGAATAGCCACGACCTCATTAATTGATGTTTTCTGTACTTTATGGGGGGCATCATTGGAAGAATCCATTAGGCATGATATCTGGTTTCTGATAGTGGCAGCTCCACCCTTTTTTTTACTCTCGAACCTAGATCGCTTAGAGCGGTTCGTAGATTGAATCTCAGTTGGACCTGCACTTGGAAATTCAGGTGAATCATCTGATAAACTGACAGCAACATTGTCCTGTGTTTCACCAAATCCCGTCTCGCTTGGAGCGCATGCATATTTCCCTGTTGCAACGACACCCCCGAACATTTGGTCTAACTTCTCCTCCAAATCAGGTTCAATCCCACATGTTTTATACTTTTTAGCAGCTGGCACCACCTGGAACAAAAAACCCAAATCATTTTGTTCAGTCCTGAAAGAGAAGTATATTACACAAATTATGAAAAATAAAATTTACTTACCGCGAGCCTCTCTGCCCACCACTCTTCCGAAGCATCAATGGTTCGCTTTATTGGATCCCAACCCAAACCAGTTGAACCACGCTTTAGATCCTTCCAAATTTTCCAATCTTTCTTTAGTTGATCCCATTTGTTTTTCATTTGCAGCCTGTCGTACTCCCGTCCGGTGGAGTCTTTAAAATGTTTAATGATACTATTCCAACCTTCTTTATTGAAAAAGGTTGTCGGTCTATTGCCCAGCTCAATTTCTTTGATACAGAGGTCGCAGAACAACAATTTGATTTCCTTTTCCCAGAGTGCCGGTGAACCATGTTCTTTAGCCTTACCAGCCATGTTACTACTACGACGAAGCAAAGATATGAAACACAACAATATAGTTTTCGATTAAAAAATTGATTAAAGAAAGTAAAAAAAATGAAAAAAGGACACCAAATGTTTACGTGGTTCGGTCAAAATGACCTACATCCACGGCAAAGGAGGCCACAACTTTATTATAGCATCAAAGAAGAAGATACAAAGCTTTCATTCATACAATACACCCTCCCAGAAGCATCAAAAAAACATAATGATTTGCAAATTTCTCCCTTCCCCTTGATTCATACATAGAAATGCAGTAGTAGCAGTTGCCTACACGCCCCTCGGATTCGTACTTCAGCAAACCCAAGCATAGAAATATTATCAATAAACAGTAAAGGGCAGCTGCTGAATATCTGAAGTTTCGGCTTCAGTAAAGCCAAGCAAAGCAACCATCACACTTCCAAAAACCAGGATCCATGAAAGCAAATTATAGAAATATCCAATCTATCAATTTGAAGGTTCAGCTTCAACAAACCAAACCAAAAGGATACCCATCTACTTTGAAGGTTCAAGATTTTCAAGATGCAGCTCCACCAAACAATACCAAAATGTTTAAATCCTCATAAATATTACCAATACACAGCACAGGAAGGCTGCTGAACATGTGAAGGTTCGGCTTCAGCAAACCAAAGCAAAATAACCATCACAGTTCCAAAAAACCCGGCTCCATCATACCAAACTAAAGAAATATCAGAACTATCAATTTGAAGGTTCAGCTTCAACAAACCAAACCAAAGGAAACCCACGTTTATGGTGCATACATGTTGATGTACAAAATCCATTTAAGCCAAACCACGTTGATGTGTTCAAGAAACTAGCCAAACCACGTTGATGTGTTCAAACAAAATCCAGAAAATCCAAACCAAACCAAAAAATCTAAATCCAGAAAATCCATTTAAGACAAACCACATTAATGTGTTCAAACAAATATTCAAGAAACTACCCAAACCTTGGAGCTAAATTCAATTCCCCAGAAAATCTTTTTAAAATTTAAATCCAAAACGAGAATCTTCCATCAGCAGGTGCATACCCAAGCAAAACAGGAAATCAAGCAAAAAAGGAAATGAAGTTCAAATTGGCCATTAACATGGATTCCTGTAGGTTCAGCTTCAGCAAACCCAACCAAAACAGGAAATCAAGTTCAAAAGCCCGGCTCCATCAAACCAGAGAACGAAAAATAAAGAAATTTCAATGTCAAGGTTCAGCTGCAACACACCAAACCACAAGACGAAAACGTAATTACCAAAGGGACTGCAACCCTGTTTTTTTTTCTGAGGAGCCACTTGCCAGATGGGGTTTTGGTAATGAATCAGAACCTTGGGCCCAATTACTATCTAAGATCATTCTATTTGGTTTACTAGCTGTTATCTGGAACGACTATCTCAAATATAGTTGAACTTCTAATCATCTATAGTTTCATTTTGGAATATTTACATACATACCACATGATTCTTATTTATCTGACACCCAACATTTTACTTATAACACTTATGTATCATAAATTTATCAATGAAAAATGCATTCCACAGATAAACTTATGTAGTTACCCAAATTCCATCTAAAATTACATATTTACATACATACCACCCAATTCCTAGGTATTTACAAATCCAACAACAAAACTGTTTTACATTTATGCCACCTAAATCTTTCTCATCACAAAAAAGATATTGCCATCTTGACCTTCCTTTTTTTTAGTATACAGTACCAAGCATTGGTAATGTGACATGTATAAATTGAAGTTTAGGGTATGAGATGTATAGTTGCATAAGAATTGAATGGTATGTGATTCAATCATTCGTATTCTATTTATAGCAATGAGGTTATTAGGTTAAATTAAGCTCATTTGATATCAAACTTAAGCAAAACTTAATTGTGATATCCAATTCGTATTCAAGCCGATAGTTGAATTTATTTGTTTTTTTTTCTTTTCTCTGTAGATATTACTTCCCTTGAGTACAATAATTATTTAGTAAATCTTGGTTTACTCATGCATGGACAAGGTGACGAATTGACATAGCAGAATTATTTGGAAATTTGTTTCTTTCAATCCCATGCTCTCAATTGAACTAACCAAAGGGACTGCTTCACTAAATCCAGAAAAAATATCTTTCCTTTTTTCTTTTTCCTTTACAAACTAATCACAAGTTCTACATGAACCAAAGGAAATAAACCAACCCTGTTTTTTTTTCCTTCACAAACTAATCAGAAGTTCTACACGAACCAAAGGAAATAAGGCAATTTATATATTTTTAAAGGCAGCAGCTATAATTCCAACGTGTAATCAATGCATTGAAGGATTGTGAAAGTAAATTATTATTGGTGCAAAGCATGAACTAACCAAAGGGACTGCTTCCCTAAATCCAGAAAAAACCTCATTTTTTCTTTTTTTTTCCTTCACAAACTAATCACAAGTTCTACATGAACCAAAGGAAATAAGCCAANAAAGATCTAATAATTTAAATTGTTCTTGAACATAATCCAATTCTTCACCACTCACTTCCATAGATTCATCTTGAATTTTATCCTCATCTTCTAAATATTCTTTTACAAATTTCTTTCCAAATGTCTTTGTGAAATATTTATGGCTTAATTATTCATTAATATCCATTTTGAAGCATTTAATCTCTTTCTCTTTTGCAGGATATCTCATTAATTTTACAATATTAAATGCAACTTCTTGATCACTAACTCTCATAATTAGTTCTACTTTTTGCACATATATTAAAGCTCTTCTAGTGACAAGGAATGGTCTTCTAAGATGATAGGATTTTTTTATCTTCCTCCATATCTAATACAATAAATTCCATAGGAAAGATAAATTTATTAATTTTTATCAAAACATCTTCTATAACTCCTTTATGGTAGGTAACCGAATGATCAACTACCTGAAGAGTTACAGTTGTAGGTGAATTATCTCCTAAACCCAACATTTTGAAAATTGATAAAGGCATAAGATTAATACTGATTCCTAAATCTCATAAAGATGTTCTAAAAAATCTTTCACCAATAGTAAAAGGAATAGTAAAACTACCAGGATCTTTAAGTCTTTCAGGAAGCTTCTTCTGAATTATAGTGCTAGAATTCTCACTGAGTGCAACAGTCTCATTATCTACAAACTTCCATTTATTATTAAATATATCCTTCATGAACTTCACAAAGCTTGGCATTTGTTCCAAGGCTTCAACAAATGAAATCTTTATCGTAAATTTCCTCAACATTTGAAAAATTTTGAAAATTGGTGATCTATATTTTTCTGTTTCAGTCTTTGACGAAATGGAGGTGGTGGTCTTTCTACAGTGATTTTCATTAGTTTAATAGGACATTCAGACTCAAAATGAAAATCTTCACCAATTTTTTTATTTTCCACCTCATCTTTTTCAACTTCAACTTTCATTTTTTTGAACTCTGGTTCTAATTCTTTTCCTCTTCTCAATTGAATAGATTTAATTTGCTCTTTGTTCTGATCTTTAAAATTTAATTTAATATTACTAGACAACGCTCCTGCAGGTCTATTATTAAGTATAGAAGCAATACATCCCAATTAATTTTTCATTTTTCTAATTGCAGCTCCTTGACTTTGTAATTGACTTCCCATTTACAATATTAATTCTTCCATTGACAATTTCTTTTCCTTACTATGCAAATTATTAAAACTTGGAGGGTAATAAGGTTTATAATTTGGATTTCCTTGATTGTTGGAGTTTTCTAATGGGTTTACAATCTTTTTTCCCATTGTGGATTAGCAGCATTAGAGTTATTATTACTCCAACTAAAATTTGAATGATTCTTTGAACCAGGATTATAATAATTGGCATAAGGATTATTAGAATGATTATTTATTGCATTATCGGCGCTATTTTTGGTTGGAGGAGTTTCCCGTAAGAAGTTGTCGGTAACTGAAATCGAAATCTCGCCGCCCGCTTTGAAATGACATTTTAATTTACATATATATTTAGTTTTAGAAAAACATGAAATTAAATGACCCCATATTTTTCATAGTTTAAATGAAAGAGTATCGTACCTCAAATCATGTATCTATCCAGAAGGATAAACACAAAACTTGAGGATGAGGCTCGATCAAATAAACTAAGGGATATATGACATTTGTTTGGTCTGTGAAATCTTTGTATTTGCCGACAAGTTCCCTTATTTAATAAAAAGATTAAATAGGGTTTATATTAAGCTGGGTTCGGATATACTTCCTATAAGGGCAAGCCTTTATAGTTAATTACAGCTTAAATAACCAAAGTCATCTAAGAAGACTCTCGATAAAAATCAGGAAATATTATCTTCAAGGAGTTTCAAAGGGCAAGACTTTTCAATGAGATTAGACGTAGAGGTGTGAAAAGGGATTGGTTCAAATTTGGAACATTTTGCTGTAGAGTTCAAAGGAGGAAGAACTAGGGGATGTCATGGATCCAGAGGAGAACCTTGGTGACTTCCCAAGCTATCCTAATGTTTGGCTTAAATTTAGAAGAGAAAAATTTAGGTGTTTCATCCTTCAAATTTTATTAGTTAGGGCTTACATTCATGTGAAATTATCACACAAATAGCTTGGAAGATGTGAGGGTTTAGATCGTGACAAATACAACCTTGGAATCTTAAGATGAGTTAGGGCTTATATTGTATAGCAGGGCTATACAAAGGCCTAAAGATAAGGTGAGGTTTTACTTTGCATAAGCAATCAACATTGAAGTCCTATGGCTTTGTTGTTTAAGTCTAAGGAATGAAGATTGGTTTAGTTAGGGAAGACAGATTTTGTTGTTTGACCAAAGAAAAATATGTTGAGATTTCATTACCTATTTTACACTATTTTTGATGATATTGCACTTTAAAGGAAGTTATTTTTGATATTTTGTTTCAGAAATGATGAATTAGGGTCATTGGAGCAAAAAGATGCAAAAATGAGCGAATTTGGAGCGAAAAGAACTAAAATATGAAGATTTGAACTAGGGCGCCGACGGCCAGCCCAACGGCGCTGACGACGGACTTTTCCCGAAAATCCATAATTAATTCACTTAGAAGGCCCGCCGACGGCGCCCTCGAGGCCACCGACGGCGAGCTCGACGGTTATGTCCAACAAAGAATTGGATGAGGATGAATTTTGGAGGGGTGCTTAGGCAACTCTTGGGAAAACTCATCCACAACTTTAAAAGAAGATTCTGACAAAAAATTGGAGGGATCCAAGAGAGCCTAGGGTTCCTGGATGTTAGAAAGGTCCTGAAGGTTGGAGAGGTTCCATTAGTGTTTGCTAGAGAGTCTAAATTGTGATGAATTCTTCGAGAGCTTGTAAGAGTGGAGAAAAAGTGAGAGATTTCTTCCTCCTTGCCGCTTCAAAAAGGAATTATGTGTGTTGTAAAGAAAGAAAGAGATTCAGAGGAACTTTGAGGAGTTTTCTTGGGGAAAAATTAGATATAAGTTTATTTAATGGTGTAGTTTGTATGACTTTGATTTTATATATGAATTCCGAGTTTTGTTGTGTTTTCCTCATGATGTCTTTTATCTTATCTTGAGATTTGTGAAATGGTGATTTAAATTGGTGAAGCCATGAAAATGTTAAGGAAATTGTGATGATCTTTTCACTTCGATCTTAATTTACTTTCAATCTGGCCAATTGATTTGTTAAAATATGTTGAGTTTTACAACTAAAGTGCAGACATCCAATATTCAAGGAGTTTAAAGCCCTTGGAAGTTGGGTGCAAATAAATAGGGAAATAAAATTATCGGGTGTAGAATTAGAGATTTTAGAGTGACAGACTAAAATCTTCAATTCGGTCCTATCGTTTGGGTGTTGAAGTGTAGATGTTAGCCCTCAGGGACTTATCTCTTTGGGCTTCTTTGGGTCTGGTAGTCTGAAATCCGGCTTCTTCACCAGACTTCTAAATATTTTAGATATAACTTCATCTTTGAAAGAATGCACTGTTTTACGTCGTTCTAATAGGGACATTTTCTTATCCCCTGTTCGAGGTGATCCTTCTTGAGGCGGTCGTTGGTTGGCTTGACTACTCTATTTCTGAGCATACTATGACAAAGACTGGTGAGGCTCTTCTGCATATATCTTTATCGGCTGCTTTCCTTTGTCGATGGTCGCTACTACTGATTTCTTTTTTAACACTCTAGTCACCTTAGCATTTTTGTGTGGCTCCATGTGCTTTATTTCCTCTTGAAGACTGCTGGCTTTACTGAGTAGCTTCTCTAAGAATTTGATGGTGAGTTACTTGAGCATGAAATCTACTGGCCCTTGAATGCTCTTGAGTAGAATTTCAATCGCATGATGTCCCTGTAGCTCGGGTTCACATTTCATGCTAAGGTTTCTCTACCTCAAAATATAGTCCACCCAAGTTTCACTAGGCTTTTGTTTTTCCATCATGAGTTCTCCAATAGACACATGGTGTTGTGCCCCGGTAAATCTTTTCACAAACAGTTGTTCCAACTTAAAAACTGTTTTAACTAACCCGTTGGGCAAGTCAGCGTACCAGTCAAAAGTAATTTCGGACAAGCTGCTGACGAACTACTGGAAGAGTAGAGCTTCACTATTTCTCATGTTACCACAGCTGGCTCGGAAATGTGCTATATGTTGTTTGGGATTCCCAATCCCATCAATTATCTTAAAGTTTGGGGCCACAAAACCCTTAGGAAAAGGCACGGCATTGAATTCCTCTAGGTAAGGTCTACCCTTTAGATTCAATGTCCCACCCTTAGATTGGTTTAAGGCGTCCCACACTTGTTCAACCATTTTCTTGAACTCCTTTTCTGGTATAGCACCTGATGGAGAATCCTTTCTATGTTGCTCGTCTCTGTTTGCTGAAGCAACCTCTCTTCTTTCATCTATGATGTGCATAATTTCTGACTGATTGATCTCTGTAGAAGCCAATTGCTGCGCTTGTGATTGCCCCTGAATAGTGGCCATGGCGGTCATGGCTGCGGTCATTTCTTCNCGTTCAAACAACATCCAGAAAATCCAAACCAAACCAAAAAAGCTAAATCCAGAAAATCCATTTAAGACAAACCACATTAATGTGTTCAAACAAATATTCAAGAAACTACCCAAACCTTGGAGCTAAATTCAATTCCCCATAAAATCTTTTTAAAATTTAAATCCAAAACGAGAATCTTCCATCAGTAGGTGCATACCCAAGCAAAACAGGAAATCAAGCAAAAAAGGAAATGAAGTTCAAATTGGCCATTAACATGGANACCGCAAAACGTAAATCCTTCGTCAGATCCTCAAAGAAAGAAGAAAATAGCTTGTTTACCTTAGATCTGTCAGTCGAGGGACGACGAAAGAGGAGAAGGAGAAGGGGACTCGAGGGAAACAGCGGGGAATCACCTAGGGTCGACGGTTAGACGCGGGGAAACAACGGGAATCACCGAGGGTAGGTAGAGGGAAAAGGGTAAAATTTAGGTCGAAAGCGGGAGAAGCCCACAGAAATCCCGCGGCCCGCTTTCGCCCCGCTGCCGCCGACAAATTGAACAAAGTCACGAACCAAAAGGACAGCTTTCGCGAGAAGTCACGGCGAATGCCCGCGCCGCACCTAAAAAGTGCTCCCAAACAGACCCTTAAACAACAAAGTCATAGGGCTTCAAGGTTGCTTGCTTATGCAACGTAAACCCTTACATTACCTTTAGGCCTTTGTGTAGCCCTGTTATACAATATAAGCCCTAACTTGTCTTAGGATTCCGAGGTTGTCATTTGTCGCGACCTAAATCCTCACATCTTCCAAGCTATTTGTGTGATCGTTTCACACGAACGTAAGCCCTAACTAATAAAATTGGCAGGATGAAGCATTTAAATATTTCTCCTCAAAACTGAACCCAAACATTAGGATTGCTTGAGAAGTCACTGGGGTTCTCCTCTGGATCCATGACATCCCCTAGTTCTTCCTCCTTTGGATTCTACAANACTGTGAAAAAATCTCTTTGCACCGAATCTTGAAGCAGCTCAACAGCGAAGTAGTATAGCTCATCATCCGCTGCAATACTTGGATCCTGCTCTAGAATAGCCACGACCTCATTAATTGATGTTTTCTGTACTTTATGGGGGGCATCATTGGAAGAATCCATTAGGCATGATATCTGGTTTCTGATTGTGGCAGCTCCACCCTTTTTTTTGCTCTCGAACCTAGATCGCTTAGAGCGGTTCGTAGATTGAATCTCAGTTGGACCTGCACTTGGAAATTCAGGTGAATCATCTGATAAACTGACAGCAACATTGTCCTGTGTTTCACCAAATCCCGTCTCGCTTGGAGCGCATGCATATTTCCCTGTTGCAACGACACCCCCGAACATTTGGTCTAACTTCTCCTCCAACTCAGGTTCAATCCCACATGTTTTATACTTTTTAGCTGCTGGAACCACCTGGAACAAAAAACCCAAATCATTTTGTTCAGTCCTGAAAGAGAAGTATATTACACAAATTATGAAAAATAAAATTTACTTGCCGCGAGCCTCTCTGCCCACCACTCTTCCGAAGCATCAATGGTTCTCTTTATTGGATCCCAACCCAAACCAATTGAACCACGCTTTAGATCCTTCCAAATTTTCCAATCTTTCTTTAGTTGATCCCATTTGTTTTTCATTTGCAGCCTGTCGTACTCCCATCCGGTGGAGTCTTTAAAATGTTTAATGCTATTATGCCAACCTTCTTTATTGAAAAAGGTTGTTGGTCTATTGCCCAGCTCAATTTCTTTGATACAGAGGTCGCAGAACAACAATTTGATTTCCTTTTCCCAGATTGCCGGTGAACCATGTTCTTTAGACTTACCAGCCATGTTACTACTACGACGAAGCAAAGATATGAAACACAAGAATATAGTTCTCGATTAAAAAATTGATTAAAGAAAGTAAAAAAAAAGAAAAAAGGACACCAAATGTTTACGTGGTTTGGTCAAAATGACCTACATCCACGGCAAAGGAGGCCACATCTTTATTATAGCATCAAAGAAGAAGATACAAAGCTTTCATTCATACAATACACCCTCCCAGAAGCATCAAAAAAACATAATGATTTGCAAATTTCTCCCTTCCCCTTGATTCATACATATAAATGCAGTAGTTGCAGTTGCCTACACGCCCCTCGGATTTGTACTTCAGCAAACCTAAGCATAGAAATATTATCAATAAACAGTAAAGGGCAGCTGCTGAATATCTGAAGTTTCGGCTTCAGTAAAGCCAAGCAAAGCAACCATCACACTTCCAAAAACCAGGATCCATGAAAGCAAATTATAGAAATATCCAATCTATCAATTTGAAGGTTCAGCTTCAACAAACCAAACCAAAAGGATACCCATCTACTTTGAAGGTTCAAGATTTTCAAGATGCAGCTCCACCAAACAATACCAAAATGTTTAAATCCT
>JXCR01148925.1:155788-175707 GCA_002079205.1 Phalaenopsis hybrid cultivar
AAATGACCAAAGTCACCTAAGAAGACTCTCGATAAAAATCAAAAAATATTATCTTCAAGGAATTTCAAAGGGTAGGACTCTTCAACAAAATTAGATGTAGAGGTGTGAAAGGTAATTGGTTCAAATTTGGAACATTTTATTGTATAGTCCAAAGGAGGAAGAACTAGGGGATGTCATGGATCCAAAGGAGAACCCCGGTGACTTCCCAAGCTATCCTCAGTTTTGGCTTTAGTTTTGAGGAGAAATATTTAGATGTTTCATCCTGCCAGTTTTATTAGTTAGGGCTTACATTTGTGTGAAACGATCACGCAAATAGCCTGGAAGATGTGAAGATTTAGCTCGTGACAAACGACAACCTCGAAATCCTAAGACGAGTTAGGGCTTATATTATATAGCAGGGCTACACAAAGGCTTAAAGATAAGGTGAGGATTTACGTTGCATAAGCAAGCAACCTCGAAGTCCTATGGCTTTGTTGTTTAAGTCTGAGGAAGGAAGATTGGTTTAGCTGGGGAAGACAGGTTTTGCTGTTGAAGAGGGCAGTGCTGCCCACCATGCTAGCTCCTTGCTGTGACAAGTTTGAGTTTTCTAGTGTGTAAAGTTATAATGTCAAATAAGGTGGCCCTAAGGTTGAAGTTCTTTAAATTTTATGAGGGCATACTAAAGTTGATTAGAGCGACACCGATTAGGATCCTACGATTCCCTCGTTGCGGCACCACTATTATCTATTAGATTCACTTAGTACAAATGATCTTACTAAACTCAACTTAATGAGTTCCATACTTTCATTTAAACCGTGGGAAGCCTTGTTAGCAACCGTAGGTTACCTCCTCCAAGCGATTCCCGATCTTCCGATAGAGACATCTTAATTTAGTTGAAGTTGTAGTTTTGTGTGATGTTTGTGATTAAATTTTTGAATTGTTTTATATTTTGAATGTTGTGGGGGTGAATTTTATCTTGGTTGATTTTAGTTTTAGTCGATCATCAAATAGAGACATCTTAATTAAGTTAAAGTTGTGGTTTTATATGATGTTTGTGATTAAATTTTGGATAGAGACGTCTTAATTTAGTTGCAATTGTAGTTTTGTGTGATGTTTGTGATTAAATTTTGAGTTGTTTTACATTTTGAATGTTGTGGGGGTGAATTTTATCTTGGTTGATTTTAGTTTTAGCTTTGGTTTTGGTTTATTCGAATGTTGTGGCGGTGAATTTTATCTTGGTTGATTTTAGTTTTGGTTTTGGTTAACATGCAAGTTATGTTATGGCGGGGAGTTTTATCTTAGTTGATTTTAATTTTGATTTTGGATTATGGTTATGGTTAACATGCAAGTTTATGTAAGTAAATGCATGCATGAAACATGTAAGGAAAAGGCAGAAGAAAGACAGTACTATAAACTGTAAAAGCGTACCTGGCGAGTCTTGTCGTTCCACCACCTGAAACTTAAAAATGCATGTGAGGGCATTTATGAAGAGCGGGAAAAGTAGAGTTCTGATAATTTTCCTAACCCTATGTCATATCTTGGCAGGTCCTTAGAAGTTTGATTAAGGATGACTTTATCAAGCAAGAAATGTTAGGTTTAGTGGATCTCCAAGATGTCCAACAAATCTAGAGAAAGCAGCAGGTCCATGCTACTTTCTCGCTGCCTGGTGGAAAATCCCGAGTTTTTTTTAAACTTATTATGTTGCTTAATAATTCATCCTATAAATACCCTTGATGCTCAGTAAACATTGAAGTCTCAATTATCCATAAGAAAGGGGTAATTATCATTTATCTTTTAATTTGAAAATTATGTGAGTGAATTCCCTTGAAGGGGAAGTTAGTGTAATTTGAACACTTAGCCAAATTTTTAATCCTAATTGGGCTTAGTGTTGTTTCAAGGTTGTTTAATTTAATTATGTTTATTTCTCTAATCCTCATTTAGTCAATTTTGATTTAGCCTAAGCCACCACTAAGTCCTTAAGGCCTAGGTGAGTGTCTTAATTAGTTTTAAAAAAGGTTAAACCTTAAGTGGTCATGATTCATGATTTTGATTTTATTTGAAAATCAAAATAGAGGTATTAAATTGATTAATTATTGACTTCAAAAGTCATACCCCTAAGTCTAGGATCATTTAATATAATATACTTACAAATTTTAATAATTTAGGAATTTATTAGTCTTAATTAAGAAAATAAGATTGGTTTCCCAAATTTTAATAATTTAGAAAGTTATTAACTTATCTTTTTAATGAGGAAAGTGAGATTGGTTTCTACCAATTAATAGATTTAGAATTTATTATCTTAATTAAGAAAGTACAATTGGTTTCTACCAATTAACCCCTTTGTGTTTCAAACTTAATTAACTTAGTTATGAAAGTGGGATTAGTTTCTACCAATTGACCCCTTGTGTTTCAAGCATCAAATAAATTGATTAAGATCAGAGGNAGATGTCATACTTTTTTTTGGTTATTTGATCGAGCCTCATCCTCAAGTCTTTTTTTATCCTTTGGGATAGATACAGGGTTTGAGAAATAGTGTTCTTTCTTTTAAACTATAAAAAATATGGGGTCAGTCTGATTTCATACTTTTCTAAACTTCAATGTTTTTTCGAGGCGGGCAACGTGATTTTGATTCCGGTGACCAACAGCTTCTTACGGGCAACTCCCCACCAACTAAAACAGCGTCGACAACTTATGGCGACTCTATCGGGAACAAGCTTTTCTCTCCACTCACATCAAGAAATATTATTTTCACGCATCGATAATATGTCCATGTCCCTCTTAGACCAAATTACCCTTCTTCCGTTGGCATACTTTACCCATTATCTTGGGAAAGTACAACTGCTAGCTGTTCAACCATCTTTGAATAGAGGGGTTTAGAAGGACATTAAGGACTTCTTAAATTTTCCTGTGGGGCAACAATTTTGAAGGGTAGACCTTGCCCAGAAGAGTTTGATGCCGTGCCTTTTCCCAAGGGTTTTGTGGTCCAAAACTTCAAGATATTCGACGAAACTGGAAATCCCAAACAACATATAACACATTTTTGAGCCAGCTGCGACAACACAAGAAATAGTGAGGCCCTAATCTACCAGCAGTTTGTTAGTAGCTTGTCAGGGATTGCTTTTAACTGGTACACTGACTTGCCAATGGGTCAGCAAAAACATTTTCTGAATTGGAACAAATATTTGTGAAAAGATTTATCAGGGCACAACACCATGTGTCTATCGGAGAACATATGATGGAGAAGCAAAAGTCTAGTGAAACTTTGGTAGACTATATTTTGAGGTGGAGAAACCTTAGCATGAAATGTAAACCTCAGCTACAGGAACATCATGCAATTGAAATTCTGCTCAAGAGCATTCATGGGCCAGTAGCTTTCATGCTTAAGGGACTCACCATAAATCCTTTCGAGAATCACTTAGCAAAGCAACAGTCTTCAAGAGGAGATTAAGCACATGGAGCCACATGAAAAGGCTAAGGTGGCCAAAGTGTTCAAAAAAAAATTAGGAGTAGTGGCTACCATCGACAAAGGAAAGCAGTCTATAAAGATATATGCAGAAGAACATTGCTAGTCCTCTCAGAAACATAATAGGCAATCCAACCAACGGCCACCTCAAGAAGGAGCACCTTGAACAGGGGCTAAAAGAATATCCCTGTTTGAGCGATAGAAAGTTGTGTATTCCTTTAAGGATGAAGCTGTACCTAAAATATTCAGAAGTATGATGAAGAAACCAAAATTTAAACTACCATATACAAAGAAGCCCGAAGAGGTGGATAAGAAGAATGAACCAAATTATTGCCCATACCACCGGTTGCTTGGGCACAAGTGCTCCATCTTTAAAGATTAGCTCGAGAAGAACCTAAAAGAAGAGAACATAACAATCTGAAGCATTATTTGAAAGAACTTGAAAAACGTTCCATAAACATGATTTCAGCTGAGCTAATATCCCCAATTAATCTGTATGACGGAATAGATGGATGAAGCACAACTTGGGATGAACTCAAGAGGGTCTTTAGTCAAATACAAGATTCATCAAAATAAGCTTCTACAAATACCAAAGAAGAATGGAATGAGGGATGGAGCAGATCATCCAAGAAGATACTGAAAAAGATCCAATCTGCATCAAAATAGGCCTCTATTCAGTGTTCGCAGCATACCAAGCATGAGATGAAGATTTCACCAAGAGATCTATCATCATCAAGAATAAAGAACAAGAAGAAGAAAAGTGTGAATACAAAGATTGATAACATGAGGGGTAGGATAGGGGTGTCTCTACTAGATTGGTTGTCTCAGATTCGGGGAAGAAAATCCTCGAACCCCTGACTTTGTATTATTCTTTTTTTGTCCCTCTAGGGTCTTTTGAATATAATGATTGTAATTTTGACTATGTTTTAACTATTTCTGGTGATAACATAACTGATTATGACCGATCTAACTTCGATCTCAATCCCCAAAATGATCCTCAAATGGTACTTGAGTCCGATGAACTCATTGTCAAGTCCAAAGAAAACATCAATATTACCGCTTACAATGACACTGATAACGAGGAACCAACTCTCGAGCGTCATGGTACAATTCTTGTCATCAACTTAGATTTTTCCCATGAAGAGGAAAAGACACCGAAAGATTCCACAATGATATCTCAAGAAGAAGAAATCGCAAAAGTTAACTTAAGGAGTGGAATAGTGTTACCACTAAGAACAGCTCCAACAGACAAAGGAAAACAGATAATGACTCAAGAAGAGATACCCCAACCTCCACCAATGGAAGAACCACATGATCAAGATAAAATCAGAGGATCATACAAAGTAGACTATAACATGCTAGCTCATCTTAGGAAGTTGCCGACCCAATTAAGCATCTATGACGCTCTGATCCTGTCAAAAGAGATGAGAGAGTCTCTAGTAATAGCTTTAATTAACCTAAAAATTTGCTTAGCTTAGTTGGCCAGCACATCATTAGATGAAGTTTGCTCGTTGAAAGACCAACCTGGGTAACCTTCACAGATGAAGACATGCTGCTCAGTACCGCCGACCACAACCCTCCACTCTACATCTCCGTCAACATTGGCAGATTTGTGTTATCCAGAGTTCTAGTGGATCCTGGGGCATCTCTTAACTTGATGAGCATACAGACATTGGCCTATTTGGATATTGTCGGCGTTATTTCGGGGTTGGAGGGGAGTTGCCCGAAAGAAGCTGTCGGTCACCGGAATCGAAATCCCATCGCCCACTTCGAAAGGACGTTGAAGTATGAAATCAAACTGACCGCATTTTTTTTCATAGTTTAAAATGAAAGAGCACTGTACCTCAAATCTTGTATCTATCCCGAAGGATAAACACAAAANTATTGAATATCTTGAAGTTTGGGGTTACAAAACCTTTAGGGAAATGCACGGCATCAAACTTCTCCGGGTAGGGTTTACCCTGTAAATTTGATGCACCGCCCTTGGACTGGGCTAAGGCATCCCGTACTTGTTCAACCCTTTGCTTGAACTCTTTTTCTAGCAAGGCACTTGATGGAGAATCCTTTCTCGGTTGTTCTTCTTTGTCTGTCGAAGTAGCCTCCCTTCTTTCATTTGCAATGTGTATGATTTCTGGCTGATTAATCTTTGGAGAAGCCACTCATTTAAGTAATTCCCTAACAAAACATCCTTCTTTAGTGGCAAGCCTTCTGAAGACTGCACTAACTCGGTGATGGGGCTGACTTTCTTTCCCTTCTCACCATGTCGATGAGGTGATAGTAATGCGGCAGCAATCTTCCAGATACTCTCATATCCATCAGTATCTGTCAAAGGATGGAATCTACTCTCTCGTAGGAGTTGGTAAATTTCTTGCAACACTTCTTTAGCTTGGAGAGGCTCCTCCTCATCGGGTGTGTTCTCAGAAGTCTGTGAATTGATGGCCCTCCGAATTCTCCTACTGCGGTTCCTCCTTTGAGTTCGGGTCAGTGGTACTGTCCTTGAGCTTGACCCGATCTCAAACACGGGTGGCGCAACAATTAATCCTTCAGCCGAATCTTCGACAATCATCACTTCCTTCCCCTTAGCAGTAGCGGGGATAGTAGGTTTGGCGGGTGTCGTGACGGCAGCAGCTTTAGCCTTCTTGCCAGCAGGAAAGTCTTGAAGGCAGTTCAAACTGAATTCTGTAGACGGCTCTTAAACTTCCGGGGCAGCGTTCTTCATTACCATAAACGGGCCTTTCTCGAGGATAACCTCGAGGTCTTCAAATCCAGCTTCGAACTTGATGGTGGGAGCGACATTATGGGAGTTGCGGTCCGTTGGCAGGTTGCAGGAAAAGGTCAGCGTTGGGTAGGCCATCGTAGTGGGCTTTAAAACAGAAAGTTTTAGGGTTAGCTATATGGCTAAAAACCTCGTAATCCTTAGTGCAAGCACTGAAAGTAGAGGTTAACCTGTAGACCGGGCGGGTCTTAATTTACAGGTAATTTTAACATCTTTATTTAAAAAGGTGTAAAATTAATTAATATTTTAAAGTGCGCGCAGCACAAGACGAGTTGGTTTAATTTGCGAAGCAGCAAATAAAATGTGAAAAGGAGTTGTGAAAAAGTTTAGGACCCAGTGTGGGACCCAATTCAAGGCAAAAAAAACCCAGGTGGAATTAATCCACCCACACACCTATTGGGGGTCCGACCTCACATGAAGATTTAAAGAGTCCTGTCGGCATTATTTCGGGTTAGTTTGTGGGATTGCCCGTAAGAAGCTGTCTGTCACCGGAGTCGAAATCCCGTCGCCCTCTTCGAAAGGACGTTTGAGTATGAAATCAAACTGACCCCATATTTTTTATAGTTTAAAATTAAAGAGCACTGTACCTCAAATCCTGTATCTATCCCGAAGGATAAACACAAGAATTGAGGATGAGGCTCGTTCAGATAAACTAAGGAAAGTATGACGTCCGTTTGGTCTGCGAAACCTTTGTATTTGCCGACAAGTTCCCCTATTTAATATAAAGGATTAAATAGGGTTTATATTAAGCTGGGTTCAGACATGCTTCCTATAAGGGCAAGCCCCTATAGTTAATTACATCATAAATGACCATAGTCACTTAAGAAGACTCTCGATTAAAATGAAGAAATATTATCTTCAAGGAATTTCAAAGGGTAGGAATCTTCAACAAAATCGGACATAAAGGTGTGGAAGGGGATTGGTTCAAATTTGGAACATTTTATTGTAGTATCCAAAGGAAGAAGAACTAGGGGATGTCATAGATCCAGAGGAGAACTTCGGCGACTTCCCAAGCTATCCTAATGTTTGGGTTCAGTTTTGAGGAGAAATATTTAGGTGTTTCATCCTGCCAATTNATGTGGCTATCCTGATGGTTTTAGTTTTGATGCAGGGTGAGATCGTTGTTTAGCATGCAAATTTGCAGGTATAAAAGTACAATATAAAAGTACAAGAAAAACAACGCTGAAAAACTGTAAAAGTGTACCTGGCGAGTCTTCTCGTTCCCACCTTATGTTAAGACAGTCCATGAAGAGCAGGAAAGGTAGAATTTTCCTAACCTTATGTCATATTATGGTGAATCCTTAAAAGCTTAATTAAGGATGATTTCTTTAAGCAAAGAATATTAAGTTTAATAGGCCTCTGAGGTATCCGACAAGTTAANTAGGTTTGGCGGTTGTCGTGATGGCAGTAGTTTTAGACTTCTTGCAGGAAGGGAAGCCTTGAAGGCAGTTCAGGTTGAATTCTACAGACGGTTCCTGTATTTCTAGAGCGCTAATCTTCATCATTATAAAAGGGGCTTTCCCGAGGATGGCCTTAAGATTTTCAAATCTAGCTCCAAATTTAATGGTAGGAGCGAGATTACAGGCTTCGTGGCTCGTTGGTAGGTTGTAGGAAAAGGTCAGCGTTGGGTAGTTCATTGCAGTAGGCTTGAAAATAGAAAATTTTAGGGTTAGCTATATGGCCAAAAACCTCGTAATTTTTTAGTGCAAGCACTGAAAGTAGAGGTTGATCTATAGACCGGGCGGACCTTAATTTATGGGTACTTTAAAATTTTGTTTAAGAAAAATCAAGAGGTGTAAAATTTGATTAATATAAGAAAAAAAATTTAAAGTGCGCGCAGCACAACACGATTTGGTTTAATTTGCAAGATAGCAAATCAAATTTGGAAGGGAGATGTGAAGTATTTTAGGACCTAGTGTGGGACCCATTTAGTGGCAGACAATGCCTAGGGGGAACTAGTCCACCGATACACCTATTGGGGGTCCGACTCCACATGAAAATTTAAAGGGTCCTTAATGGCCTTCTGAACCCCTCTGTTCAAAGATGGTTGAACAGATAGCCCTGAAGTCCAAGAAGTTAGCCGTATTTTCCCAAGACAGAAATGGGTAAAGTATGCCAACGGAAGAAGGGTAATATGGTCAAAGAGAGACATGGACATATTACCGATGTGTAAAGATAATATTTCTTGATTTGTATAGAGAAAAAAGCTTGTCCCCAATGGAGTCTCCAGAGCTGTCGGCGTTATTTTTGGTTGAAGGAGTTGTCCGTAAGAAGCTGACGTTCACCAGAATCGAAATCCCATCGCCCACTTCGGAAGGACATTTTAATTTACATATATATATTTAGTTTTAGAAAAATATGAAATCAACTGACCCCATATTTTTCATAGTTTAAATGAAAGAGCACTGTACCTCAAATCCTGTATCTATCCCGAAGGANCCAAATAAATTAAGGAAACTATGACATTTGTTTGGTCTGCAAAACCTTTGTATTTGCCAATAAGTTCCCTTATTTAATTTAAAGGATTAAATAGGGTTTATATTAAGCTGGGTTCAGACATGCTTCCTATATGGGCAAGTCCCTATAGTTAATTATATCTTAAATGACCAAAGTCACCTAAGAAGACTCTCGATAAAAATCAAAAAATATTANGGATATATGACATTTGTTTGGTCTGCGAAACCTTTGTATTTACCGATAAGTTCCCCTATTTAATATAAAGAATTCAATTGGGTTTATCTTAAGCTGAGTTCGGACATGCTTCCTATAAGGGCAAGCCCCTATACTTAATTACATCTTAAATGACCAAAGTCATCTAAGAAGACTCTCGATAAAAATCAGGAAATATAGAATTTCAAAGGGTAGGACTCTTCAACGAAATCGGACGTAGATGTGTGAAAGGGGACTAGTTCAAATTTGGAACATTTTTATTGTAGAATAAAAATTTCAAAGGGTAGGACTTTTCAATGAGATCGGACGTAGAGGTGTGAAAGGGGATTGGTTCAATCTAAAGTCACCTAAGAAGACTCTCGATAAAAATCAGGAAATATTATCTTCAAGGAGTTTCAAAGAGTAGGACTCTTCAACAAAATCGAACGTAGAGGTGTGAAAGGGGATTGGTTCAAATTTGGAACATTTTATATAGGACTCTTCAACGAAATCGGACGTAGAGGTGTGAAAGGGGATTGGTTCAAATTTGGAACACCTAAGAAGACTCTCGATAAAAATTAAGAAATACTTAGAAGACTCTCGATAAAAATCAGGAAATATTATCTTCAAGGAATTTCAAAGGGTAGGACTCTAATGAGATCGAACGTAGAGGTGTGAAAGGGGATTGGTTCAAATTTAGAACATTTTGTTGTAGAGTCCAAAGGAGGAAGAACTAGGGAATGTCATGGATCCAGAGGAGAACCTTGGTGACTTCCCAAGCTATACTTCCCAAGCTATCCTAATGTTTGGCTTAAATTTAGAGGAGAAAATTTAGGTGTTTCATCCTGCCAATTTTATTAGTTAGGGCTTACATTCGTGTGAAACTATCACATAAATAGCCTGGAAGATGTGAGGATTTAGATCATAACAAACGACAACCTCCGAATCCTAAGACGAGTTAGGGCTTATATTAGATAGCAGAGCTATGCAAAGGCCTAAAGATAAGGTGAGATTTTACGTTGCATAAGCAATCAACCTCAAAGTCCTGTGGCTTTGTTGTTTAAGTCTAAGGAAGGAAGAATGGTTTAGTTGGAGAAGACAGGTTTTGCTGTTGAAGATGGTCATGCTGTCAACCATGCTAGCTCCAAGCTCCTTGCTGTGACGAGTTTGAGTTTTCTAATATGTCAAATCAGGTGGCCCTATGGTTGAAGTTCTTTAAATTTTATGGGGGCATGTTAAAGTTTGTTATAATATCAAATCAGGTGGCCTTATGGTTGAAGTTCTTTAAATTTTATAGAGGGCATATTAAAGTTATGTCAAATCAGGTGGCCTTATGGTTGAAGTTCTTTAAATTTTATGGGGGCATGTTAAAGTTGATTAGGCGACACCGCTTAGGATCCTACGATTCCCTCGTTCCGGCACCACTATTTTCTATTGGATTCAATTAGTCTAAATGAACTTACTAAACTCAACTTAATGAGTTCCATAATTTTATTTAGATCGTGTGAAGCCTCGTTAGCAACCGTAGGTTACCTCCTCCGAGGGATTCCCGATCATCCGACTGAGACATCTTAATTTAGTTGCAAATGTAATTTTGTATGATATTTGTGATTAAATTTTGAGTTGTTTTATATTTTAAATATTGTGTCGGTGATTTTTATCTTGATTGATTTTAGTTTTTGTTTTGGTTTTTGTTTTGTGGCTATCCTGATAGTTTTAGTTTTCATGCAAGGTGACATCGTTGTTTAGCATGCAAATTTGTGTAAGCATAAAAGTATAGCATAAAAGTACAAGTAAGACAACACTGAAAACCGTAAAAGTGTACCTAGCGAGTCTTCTTGTTCCAACACTTGAAACTCAAAAGGCATGTTAAGGCAGTTTATATGAAACGGGGAAGTAAAATTTTAACGACCTACCTAACCCTAGGTCATATCTTGATGGGTCCTTAGGAGTTTAATTAAGAATGATTTTGTCAAGCAAAACATATTAAGTTTAGTAGATCTTTGAGGTATCCAACAGATCTAGAGAAAAAAGCAGGTCCGTGCTACTCTCTTGCTGCCTGGTGGAAAATCTCGAGTTCTTTTAAAATTATTATGTTGCTTAATAAATCATTCTGTAAATACCCTTAGTGCTCATTGAGCATTGATGTCTCAATTATCCCTAAGAATAAGGTAATTATCATTTGTAATTTAATTTTGAATATTATGTGGGTGAAGACCCTTAAAGAGGCAAGTTAGTGTTATTGGAACACTTCGTCAAGTTTTGGTCCTAATTGGGCTTGTAGTGTTTGAAAGATGTTTTAATTTTAATTGTGTTTGTTTTTCTAATCCTCATTTAATCAATCTTGATTTAACTTAGATTTACTAAGCCGTTAAGACCTAGGTGAGTGTCTTAATTAATTTTGAAAAGGTTAAGCTTTAGGTGGTCATGATTCATATTTGAAATTCATTTAAAAATTAAATAGAGGTATTAAATTAGTGAGTTATTAACACCCAAAATCATACCCCCAAATCTAAGATCATTTTATTTTAATAAACTTCTAAATTTTAATAATCTAGAAATTTATTAACTTATCCTATTAAATAAGAAAGTGAGGTTGGTTTCTACCAATTAACCTCTTGTATTTTAAACATCCAAATTATGATCAAAGGTTGTCCATTTCCCTCCTTGAATTAAGCCTAAATGTTAATTAAGGCTAAATTTCCAAATTTACACATTTGCCCCTAAGTACCTAACACTTCATAATTTGTCAAATTAAATTCAAATGACTTTGAAATTTTTATCCTACCTGGTTCATGGGTCAATAAAGATATCAGAGGAGAAAGTGTGATTTTTAAAAATTTAATTTAATTTATATAATTATTTTCATGCAAAAATAGGATTTTTCAAAGAAAATTTTAAACTTGACCAAGGTAAATTCTAATCCCATTAAATTTTTATTGGAGGTAGATCTTGACTAGAGAAGCCTTTAGACCAAATTTCATGATTTTTTGAATTTATTTGAATTTTAAGAATTATTTTAAGTTCTGGGGTATTTATTAAATATAAAATATTTTAAATGGGGAAAATTAAGTTTTATACTTTTGAAAAATCTTCCTAAGGTTAGAGAACCAAAAGGATAAAAAATTATATTATTTTGACTTTTATTTGATTTATTAGAATTATTTTAGTGAAAATCCATTTTCAGCCTTTAAAAATTATTTTTAAGCTTTAAAATTCAGTATCTTTATTTAGAAAATCGGGAAAAATGTCCTAATTATTCCTATGTACTTAGGAATCAAATTAAAACATTTCCATAAATTTTATTACTTTTATGATTTTTAATTATTTAAATATTTAAAAATAGGCTAAAAAAATAAGTTTTTATTTTAAATACCATTTTTTTTTAGAAAATACTCTTGATCACAGAGAACTCAAAAAACAAGTTTTTATAAATTTTTTAGTTATATTTTGATTTTTAAAAAACATGTAAGTGCCAAAAAAGATATTTAACTTAAAAAATCAATTTAGACCATCAAATGGACTCAAAATGCTTTGAAAATTTTATGGTGAATTCTCTAGATCCTAAACAATAGTGGAAATAAAAAATTAAGTCATTTTATTATTTGTATTTTTTAAAATTAATTATCTTAGTGATTTAGGGTTTGTAAGAATTAGGTGTATTTTGAATGATTTGGCTCATGAGAAATGTTCCTAAAGGTTCTCTGGTCATCATAAACCTTCCAAAATTTTTTTGGATTTTTCTAAGCAGCATGCTAATTTTCATGATTAATTTAAACAAATAATGCATATAAACTTGAAAAATATGAATCTCTGTCTAGAAACCTCCTTTAACTTTAGAAAAATCAGAGGATATTCCCTAAGACAGAGGCAACAACATGCTAAAATTTCAAGCCATGGTGATATTACTACATGCATGGAGAATCAACACATTCAAATCAGTGTTTAATTAATTAAAAATAAAATATGCATCACATGAACTTAAAATTATTTCCACATTATTCTCCTCTGTTCACTGAGCAAGAGGGTATTTTTATTTTATTTTTATCATTTTTCTACACCAAGATATGAATTTTTACAGTTAGGGATCATTTTCTGATTTTTAAATTCCATATTTATCTATTTAAACGTGCAACGCTGACTTGATCCTAGGCAGCTCCGAAGGCACGTGTTGCGTGCTCTGGTTGGACGTCGTCATCCACGTAGCTGCTAACTCGGCCCTCAGTTCATGTAAAGGAAACGCTGTCCGGCTTGATCTCCTCCGTCCATCCGATACACACGGGATCAGACGGCACCCCATCATCATCCACGATAGAGTGATCCCGTGACCGTCCACACTAAAACCTTAATATCTCAACCTAGACTCAACCAAATCACCTCGGGTTTGATCCTATCGACTCGTCTAATTGAGACGAACATATCCATACAGTAATCATGCAATTAAATTAAGCCTAATCAAATGTAGAATCCAAATAGGCTCGGGTGGAAGAGAGACTCAATACCTTGGCTCTGAGAAAGGAAGCTTCGATCAGAGAGTCTCGGCATGTTCGTTGGGGTCTAAAGAAGCTAGAGATTAAGCCTCTTGCTATGGTGAAATTCCTAGACCCAAATTCAACCAAGGCCGATTTTAGGTGTTGATCAAATTCTATATTTGGGGCTCTATGGAAGGGGGATTTGATTGGGCTTTGGCTTCTTTCAATATTGTAAAGGTGTGGGATAGTTTAATTTGAGTTTGGTTGAGTTTAGAGGTGTGGAGAGCTTTGTCCTATCTCTGGCAAGGTTTTGAGCTAAAAAATTGGGCTTCGGCAAGGGGATTGAGGGCAATGTGGTGGTTGGGTTACACTGAGGAGGTCTCAAAGAGGCTTTGGGATCATTTTGGGTAAGTCTCTTAGAGAAATTTTTAGCTCTCTCAACATGGCCATGGAGGGGAGCATTTTATAAAAATGGCCTTAGGCTTGCTGCCATGGTCAATTGGGGGGTGAAATGTGCTGCCTAGGTGGAGGGCAGAGAGGCTCTAAGCTTCAATTTGGATGATGTGGCCTCTAGGTTTGAATTGTTAATCTCATGGGGGTAGCTCTTGATTAGGTCATTTTCCGGCCACTAGGCCTGCCGGCCAGCCAGGAGAGGTGGCTAGGGAGGTCAGGTGAGCGAGGGGATAATGTTGCAACAATTTAATGATGTTAGGCTTTGCTTTGGCAAAAATATCCAAGGCTTAAGAAAATATAAAATTAAATCCCTTGAGTTAGGGGACCTTTGGTCCATGGCTTAGCTTAGGTGGTTTCATAAGGTTTAGGCTGGTCACTAGGGTCCAATTCATGGTTGTGGAGTCATTAATTTGATGACTTTAAGATAGTTAGGCCACCTTTAGTGCATGGGTTCAATTTGGGTCCAAGTGATCAAAACTTGGGTTTGGGCTAGGCTAACCATGTAAATTGACCCAATTTATTGATCGAAATTGTGTAGATGCTTGTTATGAAGATTTTTGGTGAAGGGTTGAAGTGATTTTGAGTTCAATTGGCGAGTCAATTTGAGTGATTTTTGAAATTTGGTTAATTTAGGCATGTTGGGTTAGACATGGGTCTATGTTGAGCTAGCCTTGGGTTAAGTCCAAATTTAATGGTCCACATGATCAAGGGAGATGTTGTGGAGATTTTTCATGAAGACATGGAGTAAAAATTTTGGGGTTAAGGCCCTCAATTTGGCGAAGTTTGAGGACATGACTAATTTGAGGCAAAATTGGGAATTTTTGAACTTAAGTTGAAATTAAATGAAGTTAAGGCTTTACCAAGGCCAATTTAAAATCAAATTTGATGTTTAGGAATTTTATGAAAATTTTTCAACACAAAATTTGGCAAATGGAGTAGGCCATGGGTTCAATTTGGTGGAACCAAGTCATAGGGCCAAAATTGGGTTTTTTGGTTCAGCTCAAAATTGGGTTCAAATCATCGACTAATTGGGCTTGGATTTGGTTTATATTGGTCACATCAAGGGTGAATTTGAGTTTAGAATTGAAATAGGAGTAAATTGAGACCAATTGGATAGACATTTGAGGTAATTTGGGGAAAATATGGACCTTTAAAGGGCAATTTGGGGGTTTTGGTCAAAAGTGGTCAAATTGTCCAAATTGGGTCATGTGATAGTTGAAAAAAATGAAATTGGGAATATTTGGGAGGTTTTGGGGATTTTTTGGAATTTTTGAAATTTTGGGCTAAGGAGGGGCATTTTGGTAATTTGGCCAAATTTGGTGATTTTGGGTAGTTTGGGTGTTTTTCAAGGTGTTTGAAATGATTTTTTTTTTTGAACCAACTTGGGTATTTTGGGCAAACTTTATAATTTTGGCCAAATTTAGGGTCTCAAAGGTATCTAAGTAATTTTGGGGGGGTTTAGGGGCAAAAGGCTAAGTTGGGCATCTTGGTAGAGTTGGAGTGTCAGCCACCATCAATAAGCCACGGACCAATGGAAACCCCATTTTGGGTCCTCTATGTAATGATCTTAGCCAAACCCTAGCCTAGGGTTAATGGGTTTAGGGGACCACCAACATGAGTCTCCCAAAAGTATCAAGGGACCAAAGTCAAGAAATTCTAGGTTTAGGGTAGTGAGTGATTGTGAGTGCAAGTGAGTGCCTTAAACCCTGAACCAACACCCAGGGTCAACCCTAAGGTCCAGCAGTCCTAAGGGTGACTCGTCTTGAGTTCCCCTATAGTGACCCCCACCTACTAAGTACTAGAGGTTTGGTCCACTATGTGGAACTTCAAGCTGAGTAATGAGGAGTGTTTAGAATTTCTAATGGTGAGGGTTCCTTATCTAGTTTTCTAAGAATAGTCAATAGAAAATTATTATGGCTAAACCTGATGCTACTAAAGAGGAAAACTAAACCTCAACCAAAAGTGAGGTCAACATGCATTTAGGGACTCATAAAAAGATTTAGATTCTATCATTTCTCCCAATGAGTTTTCCTCAAGCACAGGTGGTGTCTAAGAATAATTATTTCTATATTGATCTATCTTCTTTAATATAGCAGTAATTTGTGCAGACAACATAGGTAGTGCATCACAATCATGAACACTAGCTACTCTTTTTGGATTTACCCTTTTAGAGGACCATTGAAATATATTAGTAGTCATCTCTTCAATTAAAAAATATACTTCATCAAATGGTTTTGGCATTAATGATACACCAGCAGCAGCATCAATTATTGATCTACGAGATCTAACCAATCCATTATAAAAATTTTGAATTATTGACCAATTTGGCAATGCATGATGTGGACACTTCCTAAGGAGATCTTTAAATCTTTCCCAGACTTCATAAATTGACTCCCCTTCAAACTGGAGAAAAGATGTAATATCGTTTCTGAGTTTAGTAGTTTCTTATGGTGGGAAATATTTAGATAAAAATTTTTGTGATAAGTCTCCCTAAGTTCTTATAGATCCAGAGGCTAACGAGTATAACCACACTTAGCTTTATCCCTTAGTGAAAAATGAAAAATTATAAGTCTGACGGCATCATTCGACACTCCATCATATTTAAATGTAGCACAAAATTCTAGAAAACTAGTAAGGTGTAAATTAGGATCTTCGGTTGGTGTTCCCCCAAACTGATTGTTTTGTACCATTTGGATAATAGCAGGTTTAAGTTCAAATGAATTGGTAGCTACAATAGTGTTTTGTATACTCAAATGATTTTCATTTGTTGTAGGATTATCATAATCTCTTAAAGGTCTTTGATGATGTTCATTTTCATTTACAACATTACTTGAGTTGCAAGTCATTTTGCTAAAATTATCTCTCTTTTTGTTTTTTTTCAAATTTTCTAATAGTTCTTTCTAAGTCTGAATCGTAAGGTACTAAATCTTCAGATCTTAAACTAAACATAAACAAAAATAATAAGAAATTAAAGTATGCAAACACACTAAAATATGAAAATATTCAAATTAAACTACAAACAATTTTTTAGTTCAATTAAAATGTTTTAAATTATAAAGCAATCTACTAATACTTTCCATTACTTCCGCGACAATAGAGCCAAAAACTTGATGCGGCAGATTTTTTTGTTACTTTTGCAAATATTTTTTAATATTATAAAATACACACAACAGTTATAATAATAAATATGCAATGTAGACCCAACAAAAATAACTTCAATAAAGAAATTATCTTTTAAAAAATTTTAAACTGCCAAATCCCCTAATAATAATGCAAGTATACGCATCGCTCAAGCAATAAAGGGCTCTAATGGAGTTCTTGATATTGATCTCACGGGGAAGTTGGACATGCTTATAGTTAAATTCTTATGACTATAATGTAAAACACAATTCAAATTGCAAAACTGAAGTACAAAATCTTGATCTAAAATAAATAAGTGTATGCTAAATAAAATGCAAATAAAAGGAGCTAGTTTAATAAAACTAACTGCTAGATTTTCAAAAGCAAACTTATGAAATCTAAACAATGATTTTGTGATGAAGAGTTCAAATTTAAGAAATCATCATTTCCCTTTACAATAAGTATATGAATTGTGAAGAAATTAAAATCATTTAAAAATATATAAAACTTGTTTTATGCTAAATAGGAGCAATCATATTATTTAACCTCTTTCAAGTGCATAAAGAACATTAACTAATCCAGGTTTAGTCTTTAATTCTGGGGTTAGGCTGGGAGGATACCGGTTTCCACTCCAGAGCTCTCACTACTCCCTCACTTCAGGGCTAACAATCTTGCAATAGTTTCCAATCAACTGGACCAAATTTGGAATTTAAATCTATCACCTTAAAATCCTAAGTTCTTCATCTAACAAAGTACATTTCCTTATTTATTTGCATTCAATCCCATGGATGACATCCTCTCCCATGGAATCAAATGTGACTCTTTCTATGTCGTAGAAATCATAACCCTTTTAGATCATATATTTCTCAACACATACTAACATTTCAATTGGCCAGATCGAAAATTAAATGAATATCAGAGTTCGAAGCATCACACAGTATTGACATTTAAAATCATATAAGACAAAATAAATTCTTTACAAAACCAAATCTCATTGTAGGGAGAAGGATAAAGAAGACTACTCAGAATTCATGAGAATGAAATAACAAAACACGGATTTCCTATATAAAAATAAGTTTACAAAAAACAAAGAAATAAAAGTCACAACTTATCTCACAATCCTTCCCAAGAAAATCCCTAAAAGTCCTCTTCAAGCATTTTCCCTCTTTACAAGCACTCTCAATTCTCACTTAGAAATGTAATGAAGAAGAAATCTCACACCTTCCCTCTCCTCTTACAACCCTAGAAGAAAATCTTCAAGCCTCTAATTTTCTCTCCTCTCACGCCACAATTGCCTCTCTTTTGAACCCCCCTTCACTCCTCTTCACTCCTTTATCTTCCCTAGACTTCCTTCTATTTTATTAGAGGCTGCCTCCCTCAAAAAAGAATTCAAAATTCCCTCCAAAATTTTATCCAAAAGTCAACCCTTTTGAATTTCAAAAAATATTTCTATTGATCCAAGAGACATATCCCTTCATAAAAAAACATTCCAAAGTGTTTAGATGCATTGAATCACTCCATGAGGCATTTAGAACAAGTGGACCCTTTAAAATTCGCACAAAATTTATTCTGAACCGGCTTAAATCATAAAAAATTTTTTCTGGCGCCTCAGGCGCTAGTTCTGACGCTTCAGGCGCAAAGTTGCTTAAGGCTGTGCTATTCTTGGTTTTGGCACTTCAGGCGCTAAATCTGGCACTTCAGGCGTCAAATCTGGCGCTTCAGGCGCCAATTCTAGCGCTTCATGAGAGAATCACAAAATTCACAGTTTTTGCTCCAAATTTCATTCTTTTTGGTACTTTTGCTCCAAATGCCTAACATTGATATATCTGCAACAGAAACATGAAAATACCCTTCTTTAAAGTGCAATATGACCAAAAATAAACATTAAATGTATAATTAAAGCAACACATTATTTTAGTGTCTCATCTAACCTTTCCCAAATCGTCCCCTTCTCCAGGTGAATGGGTCCTTGAAAACCAAGATCAAACAAATTAGCATATTTGACATGATCATTGAATTCAGTTAACTTATTGATGTTGGGAGATCTATCATCACTTTTTTCTAAAACAAAAGCAACACAATTAAAATCCCCCACCATCCAAGGTGAAGACATATAACTCCCAATAGCTTGAAAACCATTCCAATGATCTCTACGGGTTGCCTTATTATAGCCAGCATAGAGAATTGTGGCATAACCGACTTTACCAGCAATATCAAAATAAAAGTGGGTGTCATCTATAATAACAGACCAACTGATTTCATGTCTGCAAAGAATTCAAATTTTGTTATTTATATTAGCAAAATAGGAGAACCCATAAAGTTATTTTATGATTTTCTTGAGATTTTTGCGAACCATAGGTTCTAGTAGAGAAATACACCAAAGTCTGTGCTTCCTATTGAGATGAAGGAGTCTCTTTAAGGAGAGTCGATGAGCCACTCCCCGAATGTTCCAACAAAGGAAGGTAATCACGATGAGAGGGTTTAGTTCTGCCCCTAGTAAGTCTAGTGAGGGAGTCTCTTCTAGTAGGTAAGAACTGTCAGCTTCAATCACAAATGTATCCCATGAGGGTCAACCACATCAATCTTCTTTTTCTTCCTTGCTTTCTAAAGTTGTCGGCCATCTTCTAATTTCTTTTTCAAAGCTTCTAATGGGGAGGGGGAGCCAAAGGGCTGTTGGAGGTGGAGGCAATGGGGTGAGGATCAGTGTGGACCCTCTCCAAAGTGGGGAAAGTAGCTTAATGCTCAACAACCTCTTCCACCAGAGAGATGTTGTTAGATTCAGGAAATTTGAGGGAAGGTTCCAAATGAGGAGGATCAACATCTGGAATCACTAAGGGAGATGAAGCATCCACCTCAATTGGAGTCAGTGTTGTATATTGAAAATCTTAGGGTACCTTAGAGAAAACCTTGTGGGTAGAGGGTTCAGGAACATTGACTTCAGCTGTAGGTGGGACAACCTTTGCAAGAAATTTAAGGATAGTTGAATGAGGATCCAAGGGAAGGGGGG
>JXCR01148925.1:175739-193585 GCA_002079205.1 Phalaenopsis hybrid cultivar
GGGGGGGGGGAGGGGGTGCAGCAGCCGCAGGGGGAGATTCCTACTGTCTAACTTTCATTTTAAAGTGAAGCCTGAAGCATCTAGCATCAGTATGATTAAACATTTTGCAATGAGTGCAATAATGTGGCCTTTGCTCAACCACCATTTTCTATTAATACCCATTATGGGCAATCCCCAACCGAATTTCATCCACATCAAGTAGTGTTATATCTCTTTCCACAAATATCCTTGCAACTAAAGGTCTAGACAAGTTGTAAGTAGGAACCTCTAACTTCATAGCCATACCCAAAGCAATCCCAATGGTGAACAGCACTTGATGATTAAAGAAATGAAGTTTGAGCCTAGGAAGCTTGAACCAAATGGGTACAATTGGGGGTTCCTGACTTGGATTAAAATTAGGAGACCAATACAATAGCTTCATAGCCATGCCCTCCATCAATAGTACTTTCTTGGAGAAGAGTCTAGCATAATCTTCTTCTTTAGACAAGTGGATAGACATATGTAGACCATCCACAAGCCCCACCTTCCAATCACTAAGTAATTTGAGATCTTCAAAATATTTCCTTACAGCTTCCATTTTGGGGTGCCTGAATTGAAACTTCCCAATTAGAGTAGACTTGAAAGAGGCAGAAAGTGAGGTTATTTCAGATTCAGAGAAGATAATTGCAAACTTTCGTGCTTTTCTTCCAAGCTATTTGATGAAGGGACATTCTGTCTTTCCAGCACCCTCATGAAATTAGTGAGGGAACACCATATGCTCCATTGTAATTTGAATATATATCAAAATAAAATGTAAGAATCAGGGAATAATAGTAAGCTTAAGAAGTAAATGAAACAAACTAACATAAATAATATCTACATGTTAATATAAAGGAATTAAGTGGTTTTTCTGTGGAAACAATTTGCTAAAACTTTCTCTATAGTATCAATACGTGGACTTTTAGACCATATATTACTTGACATGTGAACTTACATTGTATGACCACTTACTTCACAGTAAGTTTTGGAACATCAAATTTCTAATGTTTTTTCCATGGAAATGCGTTAATAATTGTTTCTGCTGATAGGAAAACTGTAGCTAATTAACTTAGGATCTCAATTTGGTGCTTTTATTTTTTTTTTATCTTTTGTGTTTTTTATTTTAATTATGGAATCAATATTTTTGTGTGCTCCTTTATAGGTGCTACAAAATAATAAAAATAAGCAAAAAAAATAAAAAACCAAAAATATTTTGTTGTTAATTTAATTTTTGCTTTCTTTTGAATACTCTTTGTTGCAATTACATGTTAGCTTGTTGACTGGCTTATGCGGGCCAGAGTAATTGTGTGTTCCATATTAGTTCATTTGTTTCTTTTATATTTAGGGGAGCTGAGGCTGACCTCATTCTAATAAACCCTGAGATCAATCACACTTTTAGACAGCCATAGGAGAACACAACTATCTTCTGAAACACCTCTTGAGCTGACTAACTCTAACACCTTCACCATGAAAACATTTAAGGAATATGCCAACCCTTCTAATGAAGAGATTCACATGAGCTTAAACTAACCATCTGTTGAAGCCAAGATCTTTGAATTTTGCTCTGTCATAATCAAGATGGTTCAAAATAACCCCTTTGGGGGACTTTTCTTTGAAGACCCCAACCTACACTTAGTCAATTTTTCTTGAACCATGTGCTACATTCCAGTACAATGATGTCCCCAAAGGTGTTTTTAGACTGAGGCTTTTTCCATTTTTCCTGAGGGACGTGGCTATGGAATGGCTTAACCCTCTTACCTTAGGATCAATCATGATCTGGAATGACTTAGCTTAGAAGTTTCTAGCCAAATACTTTTCTCCATCCAAAATTGCAAAACTAAGAAATGTTATTACCTCATTCAATCAAATTGATGGAGAATCAATTTATAAGGCTTAGGAGAGGTCCAAGAAATTACTTAGAAGGTGCCCACTTCACACCCTACCTGATTGGATGATAATCCAAACTGTTTACAATAGACAGGTATGTTTCCTAAGATCCATAGTTGATGTTGTTATAATAGGATCATTAATATCTTAACCTTTTTTATTAAGCTTACCGATTGATAGAAGAAATGGGCACAAAAAAATTTTAATGGCCTACTGAAAGCGTTACACTCTAGAACATAGCAAATGGGTATGAGTCGGATGGTTTAATTATTTAGCTGTAATTTATAAGAAACTAGTTAATCAGAGGATGAATCCAATGTAAGGACTTCCACCAAATGATTAAGTTATTCATGGACCACTGACAATGCCATAGGAAATCATGGGCATAAACTCTCTCCCAATACCTAAAACTCTAACTGAACTACTTACAAAAACTCTAATTGGAGCATTAATGACATTAGGATAAAAAAATAATATTGAGGAATAACTCAAAAAAACCTTGTAGAAAATTGGAACAATTGGGGCAGGGACCAGATTTGCTAAACTCAACCTTGGGAAGGCACCTCGAAACCCCAATTTATGGAGAATAACCTATCTTTAAAGAATTTTTAGTAAATTTTAGGAATGAATTAAACACCTACACCCAATTTATGGAGAATAACCTATCTTCAAAATTTTCCTAAAAATTTCATTTTAATTAGTTTTGAGTCTTGTCACTCCACAGAGTGATGTATGCATTGTTATATATTTCACATTCTTGTTTTTAAGATTCATGTGGCTACTCCTGCATTTACTTTTTCTCCTACACTTACCTACTTTTTAATATATTGTTATTTTCTACTATACATGTGTGAAAAAAAAACAAGTTTGGGGAAGAAAATTGTACTTTATTATGAACCTGAAAGGTAATTAGCATAGCTAGTAAAAGATTCAATTTTCATTTGGTAACACCTGTTAGGCATATTGATTAATTCAAATTGCTCATCATAGCTTATTGAAAGTAGATAAATATAATATGGAAAGTATTTACTTTACTAAGCTAATAATAAGATTCAAAACTTAACAACTTCAGGCTTTAATTAAAAGAACCATTAAATTATTAAAAAGATGTAATTCAAGTGATAAGTAGCAAACCAAGAATATCTTTAATCTTTTTCAGTCCATTTAACTAAATTAATGTGACCATATGTCTTAACTGGAAAAGGTAACTTAGAAGTGGATCATTAAAACATCAATTTTTAAGTTTTATTTCTTAATAAACATTGCCCTTCTTCATAATTAAATACTAAAAAAGAAAGAAAAAGTTGTCAATTAGATATAGTAGTTCTCAAGATAAAAGAGAGAAGAAAAAGAACAAAATAACTGAAGAAAAAACAAAAAGGGGAAAATTCTTGAGGAGAAACTTGAGGTTGGAACAAAAAAAAAATTCAAGAAAAAAAAAAAGATTTAGAAGGGTGTCTAGTAGGACTGAAGTGCTTAAGCTTTTTCATGATTATTTGATGAAAAACACTTTAAGCTATCTTCAAAGGAAAGATTTATAAGGAAACTTTAAGTTGGATAAAATTCATTGAAGGTACATTAAATGCATTCCAAGTTAGTGAAAAAACTTTAAAAACATCGATATAAGGTAAATGCATTCCAAGTTAGTGAAAAAACTTTAAAAACACCGATATAAGCTTCTGTAGAATTTTCTTAATGATTGAATGAAGAAAATTAAGAAAAGGTCAAGTTATTAAGCATTAAAGCTAATTTATCCTATAATGACATGTGAGCACTTTTATAAGCTTTTGATGTATATTTAGAATACTTAGAAACCTACAGGAATGCCACTTCAATTCATGGAATCAAAATTGAACCTAGTGATTACTTGAGGGCAAGTAATATGATAAGTTTAAGGTATTGAGATATGTCCATTTTACATAATTTCACCTGCTTTAGTTTATTGATTTATCACATATTTGCACTTGAGAAAGTTTTTTGTTGATGATGTGCATGTTATAGGTGTTAAACACGTAAAACATAATCAAAACATGTGATATAGTGTTGTCTGGAGTAGCTACGCAGAACTGGGTGTGAGCATGCCAAAACTAGCATGACCATGTCAGTTTCGAGCATGACCAAACTAGTTTTTGGCATGGCACGTTGTCGAACATCCTTCACTCATATTTGAAAATTTCTCACCTATTTTGGACACATTGACGGATTTGAAGAGTTTTTATGGCTAGTCTATAAAGCAGAAAGGTCAGTTATTCATAAATAGCTACAACACATCTGTTGTAAAACTGCATAAAGCATATAGGCACAGAGCTTTCCTCAGCAACTTTCTGACACAGCCGCTACGTTGTAATTGTCACAAACATACCCTGAGTAAAATTTTAGGCCATATTTTATTAGTTAAGTGAGAAGGTTGCTAAATTTAGTTATATTTGGACATATATATTTAATTATTTATTTTTTCTTCTAATAAATTAAATTTTTATGATAATTACACAAATCTATGAGTACTCTGATACACCAAAATAATATATTATTTTAAGTATACATGTTATGCTTATTTTTTGTAATATTACACTTTAAAGAATGATATTTTCATATTTTTGTTGCAGGTATATCAATTTAAGGCATTTGGAGCAAAAGTAGCAAAAGGGATGACATTTGGAGCCAAAACAACAAATTTTGGGAATTCTGGCGCCAGATACGCTAGATTGGCGCAAGATGTGTCATTTTATACAGAGTTGGAGCCAGATGAACCAGATTGGTGTCGGATGCACCATTTTACAGAAAGCTGGCACCAGATGCGCCAAAGCTGGCACCAAATGCCCCAAAAAGCATAACAACACGGACTTAAACAAGCTGACACTAGATGCGCCAGATGCACCAGAGATGACATTTTGAGGATTAAGGCGATTTGGGACAAATTTTGCATGAATTTTCGAAAGGACACTTGTTCTAAACACCCCTTGAATTGATTTAAAGCATCTAGACACTTTGGAAGGTTCTTTTATGAAGTGATATGTCTCTTGGATCAATGGACATGTCTTTTGAATTCAAAAGAGTTGACTTTTTAATAAAATTTAGGAGGGAATTTTGAATTCTTTTTGGAGGGATGTAGATTTTAATAAAAGAGAGGAAAGTCTAGGGCAAAAAAAAAGGAGAGAGGTTGAAGTAGTGTGTGAAGGGGGCGAAAGAGAGCAAGAGAGAGGGAGAGAAAGTCAAGGACTTGAAGATTCTCTTCAAGGATTGTAAGAGGAAAGGGAAGGTGAGAGATTTCATCTTCATTACACTTCTAAGGGAGAATTGAGAGTGCTTGTAAGGAGAGAAAAACTTGAAGAGAACTTCTAAGGATTTGCTTGGGAAAAATTATGAGATAAGTTGTATCTTTTATTTCTTTTATTTTGTAAACTTGTTTTTATTAATGAAATTCGTGTTTTGTCGTATCCTTTTCAAGAATTTTGAGTAGTTTTCTTCATCCTTCACTCTATTTTGAGATATATTTTTTGTGAAGAATTGATTTTGTTTTATACGGTTTTAAATGTCAATAATTTGTGATGATTTGAACTCTGATCTTCATTTACTTTTCGATATGGCCAATTGAAATGTTAAGATGTGTTAAGAAACATATGTTTCGAAAGAGCTATGATTTCTACAATATAGTGAGAATCACATTTGATTTCATAGGAGAGGATGTCATTCATGGAGTTGAGTGCAAATAAATAGAGAAATATATTTTGTTGGATGCAGAATTGAAGATTTTAAGGTGACAGATTAAAATCCTCAATTTAGTCCAGTTGATTCGAAACTGATGTGAGATTGTTAGCCCTCAGGTGAGGGAGTAGTTGGAGCTCTAGAGTGGCAGCCAATTTCCTCCCAGATTAACCACAAAATTAGGGACCAAACTTTGGATTAGTCAATGTTCTTTATGCACTTTAAAGAGGGTAAAGAATATGATTGCTCCTATTTGGCACAAAACAATTTATATATATTTGTTCAAATGATTTTAATTTCTTTACAATACATATTCTGATTGTAAAGGGGAAGGATGTCTTCTTAAATTTCAACTCTTTGTCAAAAAAAACTTTGTTTATTTTTCGTAATTTTACTTTTGAAAGATTAGCAATTAGTTTAATTAACTTTGTCTTTTTACTGCATCTTATTTAGCATTCACTCTATTACTTTATATTCAAATTTAGCACTTCACTTTTGTAGTTTAAAATTGTAGTTTAAATTATAATCTTAAGAATTTACTAATAGGCATTTCCAACTTCTCTATGGGATCAATATCTAGGACTCCATTAGAGCCATTTATTACTTGAGCGATATGTATACTTGCGTTATTTTTAGGGGATTTGGCAGTTTAAAGTTTTTTAAAACATAAAACTATTTTCATAAAAGTTATTTTTGTTGGGATTATTTTGCATATTTAATATTTTATCTGTCGTGTGTAGTTTGTAATATTGAAAACTATTTGCAAAATTAATACACTAAATCTACCCCGCATCAAGTTTTTGGCGTCGTTGTTAGGGAAGTAACGAAAAGCAATAGTAAGTTATTTTCTAATTTGAATAATTTTTATTTTAAAACTTTAAAATAAGGTGTTTATAATTTTGTTTGAATATTTTCATATTTTAGTGTTTTTGTTTATTTTAATTACTTATTGGGTTTGTTTATGAGTAGTGTAAGATCTGAGAATTTAGTGTCTTACGATTCTGAGTTAGAAAGAAGTATTAAAAAAATTTGAAAATAACAAAAAGAGAGATCATATTAACAAAATGGCATGTAATTTGAATAATGTTGGAAATGCAAATGAACATCATCAGAGACCTTTAAGAGATTATGTTAATCTTACAACAGATGAAATTCATTTGAGTATACAAAACCCTGTTGTAGTGTCAATTCATTTGAGCTTAAACATGTTATTATACAAATGGCACAAAACAATCAGTTTGGGAGAACACCAACTGAAGATCCTAATTTACATGTTGCTAGTTTTTTAGAATTGTGTGCTACTTTTAAATATGATGGAGTGTTGAATAATGTCGTCAGACTTAGATTTTTTTCCTTTTTTATTAAGTTATAAAGCTAAGATGTGGTTAAACTAGTTAGCACTTGGATCTATCAGAGCTTGGGGAGACTTATCACAAAAATTTTTATCTAAATATTTCCCACCTTCAAAAACAGCTAAGCTTAGAAACAATATTACATCTTTTTGTCAGTTTGAAGGAGAATCAATTTATGAAACCTGAGAGCGATTTAAAGATCTCGTTAGGAAGTGTCCACACCATTTGTTGTCAAAATGGTTAATAATTCAAACATTTTATAATGGATTGATTGGATCTCTTGGATCGATAATTGACATTGTTGTTGGTGGATCATTAATGTCAAAACCATTTGATAAAGCATATTCTTTAATTGAATAGATGGCTACTAATAACTTTTAGTGACCCTCTAAAAGGGTTAATCCAAAAAGAGTAGCTACTATTTATGATTCGGATGCAATATCTATATTAGCTGCCCAAATACTTATGATATCAAAGAAGATAGATCAATATGGAATGAATTATTCTCAGACATCATCTATGCTTGAGGAAAACTCATTGGGACAAATGATAGAATCTCAATCTTCTTATGAGACCTTAAATGCAATAAATAATCATTCTAATAATCTTTATGTCAATTATTACAATCCTGGTTGGAAGAATCATTCAAATTTTAGTTGGAGTAACAATAACTCTAATATTGCAAATCAGTAATGGGGAAACAACACTCCGAACCTATTGGGAAACTCCAACAATCAAGAAACTTATCCAGGTTTTAATAATTTGCAGAGTAAAGAGAAAAAGTTGTCAATGAAAGAATTGATATTGCAAATAAGAAATCAATTACAAAGTTAAGGAGTTGCAATTAGAAACATGAAAAATCAATTGACATATATTGCTACTGCACTTAGCAATAGACATTCAGGAACGTTGCCTAGTAATGTTAAAGTAAATCCTAAAGATCAGAACAAAGAGCAAATTAAAGTTATTCAACTAAGAAGTGGAAAAGAATTGGAATACAGAATTCAAAAAGAAGTGGAAGTTCAAGTTGAAAAATATGAGGTGAAAAATGAAAAATCTGGTAAAAATTCTCATTTTGAGTCAGAATGCTCTATTAAATCAATGATAATCACTGTAGAAAAACCACCACCTCCATTTCCTCAAAGAATGAAGCAGAAAAATAAAGATAACCAATTTTCAAAATTTTTGGAGATATTGAGGAAATTAACGATAAACATTTCATTTGTTGAAGCATTGGAACAATTGTCAAGCTATGTGAAGTTCATTAAGGATATATTTAATAAGAAAGGAAGTTTGTAGATAATAAGACTGTTACACTCAGTGAAGAGTATAGTGCTAAAATTTAGAAGAAGCTTCCTAAGAAACTTAAAGATCCTGGAAATTTTATTTTTTTGTGCTATTGGCGAAAGATTTTTTGGAAAAACTTTATGTGATTTAGGAGCCAGTATTAGTCTTATGTCTTTATCAATGTTTAGAAGGTTGAGTTTAAGAGATATTTCACCTACAACTGTAACACTTCAGTTAGTTGATCGTTTGATTATCTATCCTAAAAGAGTTATAGAAGATGTTTTGATAAAAGTTGATAAATTTATCTTTCCTATGAATTTCAGTGTTAGGATGTTTGGTTTGCTTTGTACATTGAATTAAATGTTTGTTGGCTTGAAAAATGTTAGTTTGTAATAGCACATATTTTATATATATAAGTGAGTTTTGTGTTGTTTGTAAGAGTTCCGTGTTAGATTAATGTTTAAATTATTATTGTAAATGTTCATTTGAGTTAATTAGAGGAGGATTTATAGCGGCACGCAGCAAATTTCCATAGAAAATGAAATCTGGAAAATTAAGGTGTTGGCGGCAGATGCACCAAATTAGCGCTTGAAGTGCCAGTTTACAGATAGGCGGCACATGATGTACCAGATTAGGCACTAGATGCGCCAAAGTCCCGAAAATGCCAGATTGCCTAAAAAACTGTAAAATCACACAATAAAACTCTATTTTTACTGCTTGAGTCATCTCCTACCTCTAAATCGTAACCTAGGGCTTCACATTTTGTATGTGAGAGAAGATTTCGGAGGCCAAAGATCTTAGATTTCATCTTCTCTCGGTAAGAGCTTCACTTTAATCTAAAATTTTTTTATTTTCACCATGGATTTTCCTACATTATGGAAGATCTGAAATTTGAAATTTTTTTATGGAAAAGCTTGAAGAAACGCAAGGTTAAAAGTTTCTTACCAAATAATCTTACATGGAGAGTTAGATTTTTGATTTTATGATTTATTTGGATTTTCATAGAAATTTCAATGGCTCCATGAGTAAAGTGAGGAAAGCCGACATGAGATTTTGACGCAAGGAGATTTGTTAATTGCAATGCCCAATTGTTATAACACCCAAATGGAATAAAAAAAGTTGATCCAAGGACAGACATTTTCCAACCCGGGTAGCGAGATCGCAAGTTGATCGTTGCCAGAAATTAGGAAAGGTTTTGCTACTTCAGTGCAGTAGTGATTGTACCAATGATTCGGGAGTTTTATGTCAAATTGAGGTTTACCACTGACGATCGCATCCTTGTGTGAGGAAAGCAAATTAAATTTTCTAAGGAAATGATCAATTTTTTTTATGGGTTGAGAAATGTATTCCATTTTGAATATGCTGCATTCGTGATGACTGATTCATCACTGGATGGAGTGATTTCTTTTCTGACTAATGGAAGAGGAGAATGGAAGAATAAAAATAATAAGAAAGTTAACTTCTCCGCTTCTATGATGAATATTCAGTCAAAGGTATGACACCACTTCATCTCTACTAAATTACTGCCAACAAATCATCTTGTCGATGTAACAAAGGATAGAGCTATGCTAAACTTCTGCATTCAGAAAATGAAGGCAGTGGATGTTGGTGCTCTCATTATTCATCAGGCTCGGATTATAACTAATAGTGTTATAGCTAGTGGATTGGGTACCTAGCGCTGATTTTCACTTTATATGAGCAATTAGGAGTAGAGTCGCATAGAAATGAGGAAAGACTGCAACCACAAAATCCTATTGGGAAGCATACGATTCAAAGAGTAGAATCATTTGTTGAGTTTAGGAGTGGAGGTATTGATAGACCCTCTACATCAGCAGCAAGGGCATTTACATCTCGCTCTTCTTTACTTGAAAATATTATGGAGCAGCTTATGATTCAACAAATGGATATAGTTAATGTGCAGAATCATATTGGAGAAATTGGAGCAAGAAATGCTTATAATGATGAGTATAAGCAGAGGAGAGTTAAGCATGATATAGCTTTTGAGGAAGCTACAGTTAGATATCTTTGGGGTGAATACAATGTGGAATTTCCAACTTGCCCCAGCTTCACTCCTTATGCTCCTATTCATGACAAAGAAGAAGAAGATGATGATGAGGAGGAAGGGGATGAGAAATGATATTCTTAGAAGTTTAGTATATTTTGTTTATTTGTCTGTTATTTTTTATTATGTTGTTATTTGATGTCATTTGAACTAGTTGTGGTAAAAACTTTCATGTTGTCGACCTATATTGTAATAGTAAGAGTAGATTTTTACTTTTCCTACATTTTCAATATTTTTAGTTTTTGTTTCTGTTTTTAATTTTTAGCAAATCGTTTAGAATATATTACGTTTGATTTAATGCTTTAATGCTTGTATGTATTTTTAAAGTTAGTACCTGTAATATAACAGAGACCAATTTCACACTAAAAAATCCTCTACATGTTAGTTTTTATTTTTATGCATTTACTGTTTTCTTTCACCAACTACATTTTGTATTAAAACATTTTTAAATCACTTAAAAGTTAAGTTTGGGGGAAAGAAAATTTTCTTTAAAAAAAGAAGTAAACTAAATTTTATTTATCCTCAATTAATTATAGTTTTAAAATTATTTAACATGACCTGGGATATTAAGATTTAACTTTAAATGACCATGCTTATGTTTATGAATATTATGGTAAATTTATGTAAAAAGTTTTTAATAATGAAGGTCAATTTTAAGTTAAAGAGGTTTGGTATGATAAGATAAGACTAGTTTTTTCTATTTTAAGTAAAGGAAATTATATTTTTGAAGTATTAATAATTTTAGAGTTTCATCTAACAAGAAAATATTGAAGCTTTATTAAAAACCATAAATTAATATGAATTTATAAAGTGAAGAAATGTCAGGAGTTTTGACTTTAAGAAGGGGATAGTAAAGTTCAAAATTGTTAAATGTTATCTAGATATAGTAATCCTCACTTGAAAAAGAAAAAGAAAAGAAATGATTGAAAAGATCTTAAAAGAAAAAAAAAGGAAAAAAGAAAGAAAAAAGAAGAAAAATGAGTGAGGAGAAGCTTGAGGAGATATCTAATAAGAAATTGAATTCACTTGAATCAACTTACGGAAAAGGCTTTATTGCATTTTCTAAACTTGTATTGAAGTATTAGTAGCATTACTAGTAAAGTTTTCATGAAGTTCTTTTTCATATGAATGTTCTAAGTATCCTTAATATGACAAATTACGATTTTTCTTGAAATGAATACAGATTCAAAAATCTTAAATTTGATTACTAAGTACTCTTAAGCTTACAGTTTGAATCTAAGTTATTAAAGGTTTTTATTAAATATTACTATTTTATTTATTAAACTAAAGTATAGGAGTAATTAGTTAATCTCTATTCTAAGCTATATGTTTTTATGTGGTAAAAGTGTCACTTGAGGACAAGTAAGATTTATGTTTGGGGGATTTCGATACACCAAAATAATATGTTGTTTTAAGTATACATTTTATGCTTATTTTTTTGTGATATTGCACTTTAAAGAAGAGTATTTTCATGTTTTTGTTGCAGGTATATCAATTTTAGGCATTTGAAGTAAAAATAGCAAAAAGGACAAAATTTGGAGCCAAAACAGTTAATTTTGGGAATTCTAGCGCCAGATGCACCATTTTACAGAGAGCTGGAGCCATATGTGCCATTTTACAGAGAGTTGACGCTAGATGCGCTAGAACTAGCGTCAGATGAGTCAAAACCCAGAACAGCGCAGACTTAAGCAATTTGGCGTCAGATGCACCAGAATCGGTGTCAGATGCGCCAGAGATTACTTTTTGCAGATTAATACGGTTCGAGATGAATTTTGCACAAACTTTCGAAAGGACACTTGTTTTAAGCACCCCTTGGAATGATTCAATGCATCTAGATATTTTGGAAGGTTCTTTTATGAAAGGATATGTCTCTTGGATCAATGGACATGTCTTTTGATTTCAAAAGAGTTGACTTTTGGATAAAATTTAGGAGGAAATTTTGAATTCTTTTTGGAGGGATGCAACCTTTAACAAAAGAGATGGAAGTCTAGGGCAAAAAAAGGAGAGAGGTTGAAGTGGCATGTAAAGAGGGCGAAAGAGAGAAAGACAGAGGGAGAGAATATTAAGGACTTGAAGATTTTCTTCAAGGAATGTAAGATGAGAGGGAATGAGAGAGATTTCTTCTTCATTACACTTCTAAGAGAGAATTGAGAGTGCTTGTAAAGAGACAAAGGCTTGAAGAAAACTTTCAGGGATTTTTTTGGGAAAGATTATGAGATAAGTTGTCTTTTATTTCTTTTATTCCATAAACTTGTTTTTATTAATGAAGTTAGTGTTTTGTCGTATCATTCTCATGAATTCTAAGTTATTTTCTTTATATTTCTCCTTACTTTAGGATATGATTTTGTGAAGAATTGATTTTTTTATACGGTTTTAAATTTCAATAATTTGTGATGATTTGAACTATGATCTTCATTTACTTTTTGATCTGGCCAATTGAAATGTTAAAATATTTTGAGAAACATATGTTTCGAAAGGGCTATGATTTCTACAACATAGTGAGAATCACATTTGATTTCATGGGAGAGGATGTCATCCATGGAGTTGAGTGCAAATAAATAGGGAAATATACTTTGTTGGATGCACAATTAGAAATTTTAAGGTGACAGATTAAAATTATTAATTTGGCCCAACTAATTGGAAACTGATGTGAGATTGTTAGCTCTCAGGTGAGGGAGTAGTGAGAGCTCTAGAGTGGCAACCGATATCTTCCTAGCCTAACCACAGAATTAGGGACCAAACTCTGGCTTAGTCAATGTTCATTATACACTTGAAAGAGGGTAAAGAACATAATTGCTCCTATTTGACACAAAATAATTTATATAGATTTTTTCAAATGATTTTAATTTTTTTACAATCCATATACTCATTGTAAAGGGGAGAAATACTTTCTTAAATTTGAACTCTTTGTCACAAAAATTTTGTTTAATTTTCATAATTTTACTTTTGAAAGTTTAGCAATTAGTTTAATTAACTTCATCTTCTTACCGCATTTTATTTAACATTCACTCTATTACTTTATATTCAAATTTAGCACTTCATTTTTGTAGTTTAAAATTGTAGTTTACATTATAATCTTAAGAATTTACTAATAGACATTTCCAACTTCCATGTGGGATCGATATCTAAGACTCCATTAGAGCCCTTTATTACTTAAGCGGTACGCATACTTGCGTTATTTTTATGGGATTTGGTAGTTTAAAGATTTTTAAAAGATAAAACTATTCTTATAAAAGTTTTTTTTTACATTAAATTACATATTTAATATTATATATGTCGTGTGTATTTTGTAATATTGAAAAATATTTGCAAAATTAGCACACTAAATCCACCCCCACATCATACTCTCAATAATAATGTGGTTAACATATAAAAGGAGAGTAGAGAGAGATTCCATAAGTAGAAAATTATATTTCCCACTAAACATTAGATTAAATAAGGGGAGGATTGTAATTTGTAAACTTTTCTATAAGAATATAATATCTTAAATGCTAAAAATAAAATTAATGATTTTATTGATAGTTAAATTGAAGCAAAAAAATATTACTTTTTTCTAGGAATTTTGGAAGTGACCTTAGCCTATATAGATGATTTAATATATTTAATGATTTCATAATGTTACGAAAAAAAAATTTAAATCAAAACATAATTACTTTGACGCACTTATTCATGATATAGGTGTTGAGAGTGTAGTTTTCCACTGTAAGGTCTACATTCTTTGGGCTCACCTTTTTTGAGGAAAAAATTATAATTACTTTTGGTTTATTCATTCTTGAGCAATTGTGGTTAATATTAGAAGATTTATTTTTTCCACTACTTGTAATTAGTTTTTTCTTATCTTTTGATGTAGGCATTGAAACTTTTAATATAATAGAATGTTGCATGAGAAAAAGTGGTAGGTGATTGGATGGCTACATCAATTAAGTCTTGGTTTTGGTGAATAAAATTGTCTCAAAAGATGATTTTTTTTTTTTTTTTTGTAACTATGGAAATAACATTAGAGCTAGAAAAGTTGAATCTCATTTTTTATGCTTTGCCTACTAAATTTTTTGTTTGATAATCAGTTTATAGGATGGAATGAAAATGCTAATTTAGTGCCTAATAATTTTTACAATATTTATATATTATAAATAGTAGAGCATGGGAGATATTGGAGTTGCAGTATGTCATTAAAAGAGTAATATAGCTATGTAAAAGCATATTTGTTTTTGTAGCAAGGTGGAGACCATTCCATTTTTGAGAACTGATATAACATTTAGCTATCATGAGCATTGAAGCATGGACACTATTTATTGAAGAGTCGTGCAAGGTCGAATGTGTCAAACATAGTTACACAGACGTGTACTTTTGCATTTCTTAAATTATTGAATTAATTTTTTTATAAAGATTTTTTTAATAATTCAATCTATCATAAAAATATTATTATTTTATTTAAATGTTAACACTTAAAAAACAAATTAAGTATTGATGTCTCGTCGATCTACCGCCTCCCCTCTTTCAGTTATTTCTCTTTCATGTCCGCTTCATTCTTCATTTCACAATTTCATAGAAATTAGAATTTTGAACATTTGGCCCTCTCAACTTCAATGACGTGCCCTCCCTCTCCTCTCAAAATTGATGCTGACACCTCTACCTTGTCGAAATGAACATCGACTTATCGTGTCCTCTCTACTATCTCAGGTGCATTTATAAATGTTCCCAATATTCCATCTTTTATGGTTGAATTGAATCTATTCATCTATATTTGTTATGTTTTCTAGGTTTTGCTAGTAATAATTTATAGGCTTTGTGGCACTAGTTGAATGCTTTTAAGTAAGCTAAATCACAATTTTTTCTATTTTCTAATTTAAAATCTAGTTCATCTTTTCATATGGTTGTGTGAAATTGAGGGATTATAATAACCAACCAAATGAGAAATAAATTCAAAGGTCCCAAGATTACTTAACTTTATATTGATTTGGTGCAAATTAAATTAACATAGCCTAAATTACTTCAAAATGAAGGTTGAGCTTGTTTGAATAATGAAGTACCATGTGCTAGCAATAATTATCTTTTCATTAATGAAGGAACTCAACTACTTCGTAATAAGTAAATTAATATTTATGCAATCTTTCAAGGATTGCTTAATTAAATATATAAATTGATATGAAATATTTGATTGTTTAATTGGAGCAACCATATGAACAAATTTACATGGCAACAAAAGCGTGCCTATAATCTCAACTTGTTTATTTCTACAACCTAAGCTTAGGATGTAGTTTGAATGCATATAACACAAAATTTTACATAGCAACATTAGTTACCTTTATATATTTTTTTTCTTTTTCTATTTATGACTAAAAAAGAAAAAAATAATTAAGTATTTGAGTTTTTGTAATCCACATGTGCATAAATCAAAGTTTCCATCACTTAGTTTTGTCTTCTATTTGTCTTATTCTGTTCATGCTAATAGGATGATAGAAAGTAATATATTATACTAAACTAGCAATTCTATAGTATCTCTAATTAATATTAATTTCTAATTATGCATTTGATTAACTTAATTTAAAAGTTTTTTGTGCATTGTGAAATATCCAATAAGTCAAAATGAGGTATACTAATGATGCACTTCAAGATGGTGAGGTTTTAATAGAATAAAATGTTGAAATTAATAATATATTATGTAATCATAGTAATATATTGGGAAGAACTTCTAATGGTGCAAGAAATGTTGCATTTAAATGCACTACTGTAATGCCACATGCATGAGGTTATTTTCAAAAGTTAAAGCTTACTTGTTTAAGGTTATTGGTTATGAAATTAAGGATTACCTAAACAAGTGCCACACAAAAGAGTAAAATACATAAAAATAATTCAATGAAGTTGTTTTAAGTTTCAAAGACTCCTTCAAAAGTGTTATCACTGCCAAGTACTCATGGGTCCTTCCATTCTACTTATTCTTCTATTTGGACTAATGATGGTGATTTTAACAAAGGTTCATAAGGGAGCATAACAAAAGAAATGTGTTACAAACACTTATTTGGAAAAGGCATTTAAATTATATATCACTTCAGCAAAGTATGTCAATTCTAATAGATCAATCCTCGGGAAAATGAAATTTTAGTCAATAAATTATTTTTTCGATAGTTTTTCAACAAATAAAACTTTACTGATATTTTCTTGGTTAGAAAAGCATTCCAATGACCTAAGCAGGGCAGAAAACCCAAAAGGTAAGGCAAGACAACAAAATTAAAACAGGTGGTGCAGCGAAAGTATTAGAAAAGCATTACAATGACCAAGACCAAGGGTTACGGACTTAGGACTACCCACATGAGTCATCAAAAGAGTTGAATAGTTGTTGACCTTAAGGGGAAGGAAAGTCAATTTGGGTGAATTGATGGTTTTGGGTGTGTTAGAGAACTTATGTGAGTTCACGTGTGTGTACAGAACCAAGCCACCCAAGGTTGCCCCAAAGCCAGTTGATCTTATGGAAACTCATTCTTAAGTCTTCACATGTTGGTTTTAGCCATCTCAAGTGAAAAATGACGGCTTGTGACCACCCATGTGAGATTTCATAAGAAAAGTCAAGAAGTGTCTAGAATTTATAAGGGGGTGGGTTCCATCACTAGTCCTCTAGAATTGTCAATAAGAAGGTCTTATGGCTAGTTCTTAGGCTTCTAAAGAAGAGAATCAGACCTCATCAAAAATGAGGTCAACAAGTGTGAGTCCTAACCTAGTTGGGGTCTTGTTCGAGGCATCTTCCATGTACTGGATCCACTCCTAACTTTCGTCCAGAGACCCTTTGATCGTGTTTCCTTGTTTTGAGATTTCTGATTGGCAATAAGCGACTGCTTGGGCTTTGATTGCCATTCAAGGAACGTAAGTGATGTCAAAGTCACTCAGTTCCACTCCCCATTTGAGCAACCAACAAGAGTGTCCGAGTATGGTCAGTATTGATTCCAACGGATGGTAAATGATTATTTGGATGGGGTGTGTTTGGAAATAGGGTCGTAATCGATGAGCTGATATGATTAGTGCAAATGTTAGTTTTTCACAATCGAATACCTGACTTTTGCTACTTGAAGAACTCGGCCGGTGTAATAAACCGAGAATTACTTCCTTGATTCCCCCCCAATCAACACCGAGCAAATCACTTCGGTGCCTACTCTTAAGTACAAGGAGAGTTTCTCGTTTGTCCTAGGGCTTTAGAGGAGCGGTGGTGAAGTCAAAGAATCTTTGAGGTTTTGGAAGACCTTTTGACATTCTTCTATCCATTGGAAATCTTCGGCCTTCAGAGGATCTTGAAGAAATCGACACACTTGTCGCCCGATCTTAAGATGAATCAGCTAAGAGTCACGATCCAACCGGTTAATTTTTGTACTACTCGTGTATTCCATGGGCGCAGCATGTCAATGAGCACTTGGATGTTATCAAGATTTGCTTTTATTCCTTCTAATGTGAGGAAGTAACCTAAGAGCTTGTCGTTGGAGGCTNCTTCAAAGAAAATTTCAAAAGATGATCAAGACAATTCCTAATCACTTGAAATTTTTATGTAA
>JXCR01148925.1:196505-214702 GCA_002079205.1 Phalaenopsis hybrid cultivar
GGATGCTGCGAGGTTGAGCAGATGTTGGACTATGTGGAGTATAGGTTGGGTAACCGTCAAGAGTTAGATCGGTGACCATGAACTTGGCGAATTAATTCAGAGGTTACACCTCCCGACTCTCCTAGAAATATATCGTCCGTCCGGTCAAGGTGGATGTTGTCAACTGGTTGTGCGATTTAGAGTCATCCTTGAAATGTACTTGTGAGCTACATCACCTGTCAGCTATCCACATGTCATCTTTAAGATTCGCATCAACATTCTTTTTTATGATAATACTCATCCTTAAAACTTCTTAAATTTATAAGCAACTCATTTTCTAAATCACAAGGCACATTTACAGCTTAGCCAATGTCAAAGCCCAACTAAACCACCTAAGTCAACAAATACACCCCAAACCTCTCATAATAGTTATTAACCAAGCCTTACCATCCCAAGGCCTTAAATCCTATCAAACTATAACAATTACTCCAACTCATTATTTCACATCCTAAACAAACTCTATAATTGTTTCATCCCATTGAAACCAGTTAACCGATTGTTCGAAGAGATATTTTAAAGCAACCCATTGGACTAATTTGTCTTCCTTCTGTTATATCCCTCTAAAAGCCTCTACTTCCTATATAAAGCACCAAATCTCCTCCTCATACATTAAATTAAAAGCCCATAATCAAAAAAAAAAAAAAATATGCATCAAACTATCCTTCCTTTACTTTAATCAAATAATGTATTTTAACAAATTGGAGATGTAGTGGTCAAGTTAAATAATAAAACATAAAGCCATCTGCAAACGAAGTGCAATATAAATGATTGCAAAGAAAAAGAAATTTTAATAAGATAACCTGCATACATAAAAAAACCTCAATCTAAAAATATAAAATCATGAATCTCGATGTAATGCATATCCCCTCAATCAGACGCATGCAAAATTATTGCTGATCCTAATCAAACGGGGCAGCATACATAATCTATTGATGTTAAATGATATTCCAATTATTTATATAAAATATATAGTATTTAGTGGTTTACATACCTCTGGATGGTATTTCTAAAAGTATTTAAATTAGTCATATGACTACATAATTTAGGTCCATACAATTAAAGACTTTTTAATCATTTATTGGCTAAGAAACAAAATCTAACACATTTACCAAAACCATAAATGCCTTCTCAACACTACAAAAAGTACTTTCACAAAAATTCTAACAAACTGCCAGCATTAGCTTTATTTAAAATTACATCTCATAAAATTACACTTACAGTTTTTGAAACGACACCTTTTTCGATTTATTTCTCACAGCTGCAGCATCATTAAAAGCAGTCTAACAGTCTTCAAAATATGAGATAAGGTAACTAAAATTTTCATCATCCTCATTCAATATCCACTGAGCCAATTATCTATGTATAGAAACTTATGAAAGTTCAAAAATCACCCATGCCGTGGAGATTGAGCATTCCGGTGTTAAGTGAATAGGTCCTGCTCAACGTAACACTAAGAACCCCTGGTAGCTCTGCATTCAAAAAAAAAAAAATTGTATAAAGTCACGTAAGAAATAATTAATTTAGTATTCACAACCACACAAATTTAGCGTGAAATGTTTAAAAGCATTTTATGATAATGCTAGGCTTTGGCATAGATAGTCGTCATACTAGCATGCATAGCTTAGGAAAATTAGCTAGGCATGAGTTAGTAGCAAAATTACATGAGCTAGATTAATCTAAAAAGACCATCTCTATGTAGATTGTCAGCTAAGTAACAAACCGCACATCTTCTAAACCCCGATAACATGATTTCTACATCTAGACCTTTAGAGCTGCTTCATATGGATTTGTTTGAACTAGTAATCCCCACCAACCTAGGAAGAAAGAAATATGAGTATGTCATAATTATTTACTATTCAAGCACACTTCTGAAGGGATGTGACGTAATGTGAGCGGTGTCTGCTTCATATCCTTATCATACACAATGAGTTATGAATCCCCAACTAAAGTGATTGAATGAGGCACTGCACACTGTGTTGAGCTCAACCCTTGCCTCATTGCAATTTGCACCTTCGTGATTTTGCCCTATAGCAAAGAACAGCTGCTGTACCCTCGAACTTCACGTAGTGATCACATGCATAGCTGAACGCCATCAATGCTCCCTCAACCTCCACCTTAATTGTGGTAACATAAGAGGGCCTTCCCTAACACACATTTGCAATCTTTGGTAGGCCAATCGCTCCATTTAACATTACATAGGTATGGTTTATTTTTTAAGTTATTTTTTGAATATTTATGTTTATTGATTAATAAATATATTTAAAATAATAGTTTTAGCAAAAAAATTTCATTTGATTTTAAAAAAAAAAGTTTTTATATTCATTAAATGACATTTGTTCGTTTTAATTTGCTAGCAAATTATGTAATTGGTTATGTAACTTGTAATTAGTGATCTAATTTATGCAATTATTTATATACAACAACAACAACAAAGCCTTAATCTCACTACATGGGATCGGCTACATGAATCTTTTTTCTCCATTGCGTCCTATTAAGTGTCATATTTTCATCTAGTTCTAGTAAATTAAGATCATTTTTCATACAATAAACCCAAGTCTTCCTAGGTCTACCTCTGTCTTTCTTAACACAAGTCGAATCTAAAACATCTACTCTCCTAATCGGATTATCAGATGGTCGACGTTTAATGTGACCAAATCATCTAAGGCGACTCTCTAATTTTGTCCATCACGGGAGCTACACCAACCCTATCACGAATATATTCATTTCGCATTTTGTCTCTTAAGTGTAAAGCAACTCATCCACCTAATCATTCTCATCTCGGCAACACTTAACTTATTATTATGTTAATTATTTATATAATTTATAATAATTTCACTAATTCATTGGATTTTTAATTATATGCATCAAAATTAGTATATACAACAAAACAATATAAAGAGTGTATATTAGATTTATTTAAAATAAATTTACTTCCAAAATTTGTTCAACTACATAAAAGAAATTTAGGAATTGCCAATCCAAATGTGAGGAAGAAATAGCTGACTTAAATATACATGAAGTTGAAATCTGAATAAAAGATTCTTTGTCACATATGTATTTCTTAGAGTAAAGAGGTTAGACATATCTCAAGTCATCTTATTGAATCTTACGGACTTCTTATGTAAAAGAAGTTGCAAGCATATCAAAAAAGAGCAAAAAATTGAAATAAAATTTATCAATAGAACCTGAGGAAAGTGATATATATTTCCAAAGAATCACACATTCAAATATCTATGCACCGTGGTATGATCTCTTTTCAATTAAGTTTTGGATTGGAAAATGTAAATGCAATTATAAAAACATTAGATATCACTTTCTTTATCAAAGACTAGAGAAAAGGATCGCAAAAACAAAAGATATGAGATGAATGAAAATTAAATAAAATAGACATAAAAGAATAAAATACAGAACTATACAGAACATAGCCAGGTGATTCTATCAAATAAAAACTTTTTTCTATACAGTGAGAAGCTAGAGAATGTTGACCACATAATAGAGGTTGCTGTTTACTGAGAATCACGTCTTAAACCACCATCCTATCATGAGTTACGAGTTTCTCTACTTGAAAGTAAAATGAAAAAGACTGTGACGGGAAGGATCATAATTGGCAAGAGTGCAGTCTTATTTTAAATGGGTGCATTGATTGCATAAAGTAATCTCAAATAAGTTTTTTTTGCTAAATTCATCATTACATATATTAATCTTGAAGTCAATATATGCATCTAAATATTCAAAATTATATTAAACCTCTTTAAACTCTCAAATGCAGCAATATTTACGATTTACGAATAGCATGTGCTCTTAGTGATTAAAGATAACAATTTATGTTCTTACAAGTTAATAATTTATTATAATTAATGCACGTGCATTTAATTTTTTACTCCCATTGGGAGAATAAATACACCATAAATTCTTGTAACAATTTACAACCCATTGCATCAATCTAATGTTAGAGAATATTGAGAAGACTGTTCAAGAATAAAAAACACTATAAAAAAAGGCTTTCATATTAACGATTATAATAAATAATCAATAACTTCTTTATAATATTGTGAAAAATATAAAAGTAATAATTCTCTAGTTTGCTAAATTTTTTTCTTGCAAGCATGCATAACTAAAAAAGGAAAATTTTGGCATATGTTGGCTCTGAAAATTGAAACATGTTGAGATTTAATAATGATTACAATAGAAAGAAAGTCAAGGAATCTTTTTCTGACTATATTGGTGTGACCTGTAGTTTGAAGATTAGAAAACTATTAATAAAGATGTTGAACTTAGTTGTTGTGACAAGAGGATAAAAATGAATTGTCTTTATGATGCAATGAATAGAGTAAATGTAGTAATTAGTGATGCATTTGGAGGAGATGAATAAAGTACAAATAAAGCATTTGTTTCATTTATGATCGAGCTAAATACTATCTTAATCAAAGAATTTTCACAAGAATATGCAATCAACTGAATAATTGAATAAAGGTATATATACAACTATTAGCAATTTAGTGTGAAACCCAAATGATACAACAACAACAACAACAACAAGCATTTATTTTGCCAAATGTGGCCGGTTACATGAATCTTTTTTCTCCATGGTGTCCTCTTAAGTGTCATATTTTCATTTAATTCTAGTAAATTACGATCATTTTTTTATACAACATGCCGATCCCTAATGTAATTCCACTGAAATAGGAAAATTCTTAGCCAGTCCTGTTTGAACAAAATTAACATTTCTAGTATTCACATCTTAAATGACTTGAATATAAGTCATATTAATATATTTCTTTTTCTATAACCCTTGAAAGAAATTCACTTGGAATCTTATCGTAAGCTTTTTTTTTAAATCAATAAAAATCATATGTAGATCCTTCTTACTCTCTCTGTACTTCTTCATCAAACCTCTCAACAAATTTATAGCTTCCTTATTAGACTTTTCCGGCATAAATCCAAACTGATTATGAGAAATATTTGTATCATGTTTTAATCTACGTTCAATTACTTTCTCCTATAATTTTAATGTATAACACATAAACAAAAATCCTCTATAATTTGCAAACTCTTGTGCATCACCTTTATTTCTAAAAATGGGGGCCAAAATACTCTTCATCCACTCCTCGGACATATTTTTAGTTTTTAAAATCATATTAAAAGTTAGTAATCCAAGAAACTCTTAAATCTCATAAATATTTCCACACTTCTATTGGAATATCATCAGGTCTTATTGGTTTTCTGCCGTTGATTTTTTTTAAAGCATTCTCAACTTCTTCTTTACTTATCTAAAAATAAAAAGTTTTATTATTATTAATGATATTCAGATCAGTAAGGTCCGTCGTATTTTCAAAAACATCATTAAAAATATTATCAAAATATTTCACCCACCTATGTTGAATATCATCCTCCAAGGAAAGCTTTTTTTTTATTTTCATCTTTAATATACAATACTTGAATTAAATATTTATTTTTTTATCTTTGTTTGGTTATTTTATACATATATATTTCACCCACTTTAGTATCAAATCTATTACAAAGATCACTAAAAAGCATAATTCTTAGTATCATAGATTGTTCTCTTACACTCATATTTTCTCAATTTTCTAAACTTTAACATCTAAATCAATTTTTATAACAAACTTCTTATATTTTATCTTTTCATGCACATTATTATTCCACCACCAACGATTTTTAATTATAAAATCATTTCTTTTTTATTTTCCTAGTACATACTTTGTCACTTGTTCAATATTGTTTGTTACTTTACTCTACATAGAATTAACTTCTCCATCAGTATCTCAAATCTTGAAATCTTGAAGTAAACTCATAAAAATAATTTTATGACTTTTAGGCGCCCTTATTAATTCAATTATAATGTTTCATTGTATTTTATATCTTCCAACTCCTAATCTTAAAATCCAGAACTAATAATCGATGTTGAGTACATAAATTTTCACTTGAAATTATCTTACAATTTTTGAGTTCTCGACGATCAATTATTTCAATAAAAAATAATCAATTTTTGTTTTATTAGACTCATTCTTATAAGTAAAAATATGTCTATCTCTTTTCTTAAATATAGTATAGCAATAATAAAATCATAAACTAGAGCAAAATTTAATATAATTCTAACTTCTTCATTAATCACTCTAAAATCTTAGCCACCATGAATGATTCTAAAATCTTCTATTACTCTACGAACATGTCAATTTAAATCTTCTCAATAAAAATTCTTTCTTCAAGACATTAATTCTTTTAGGTCATTCCAAATTTTTTCTTTGAACCTCTATATAAACCTACTTGAGGAGCATAATGTCACCTCCCAAAAGAGCTCTTATGGGTGGTGGGCAGCCCAGGACTTAAATACTACTTTTCGGCCCTACACCTAGCCGATGTGGGACTATTTGTCCGTGACAGTAGGCTTTCTTTCTGCCTGCTTTGAACCCATTGCAACCGTGTCCCAGTCTCAAGCCACGACAACCAACCTCTTAGATTAATAAATCCAATGATCGNACGACTGTCCTACTATACCATAAAGAGTCCACACACCTGGCAGGCAATAGTCTGCTCTGATACCACTTGTCGCCTCCCAAAAGAGCTCTTAAGAGAGGTGGGCAGCCCAGGACTTAAATACTGTTTTTCGGCCCTACACCTAGCCAATGTGCGACTATTTGTCCGTAACATTCTTCTCCACCCAATCACGTGACGCCCTCGTCACGGATCGGCTCCACTGAGGGTCCCACTGGACCATGGAGAGTCCACACACCTGGCAGACAGTAATCTGCTCTGATACCACTTGTCGCCTCCCAAAAGAGCCCTTAAGGGTTGTGGGCAGCCCAAGACTTAAATACTGCTTTTCGGCCCTATACCTAGCCGATGTGAGACTATTTGTCTGTGACAATAAGCACTTAAATCATTAAAAATTTTAGTATCAACAACAATCTTTAGGGCTATAATGTTATCTCTAATTCTATTCATTTTTACAAAACTATCTTTCAAATTCTTATATATAATTACATCTACACCATTTCTAATGTAACTCTTACCTGTATACCAAAGTTTAAAGTCTGAGCTATCAATCTCTTTAATTTTTTCTCCAACTCATTTAGTTTCTTGAATGCATAAGATATTTATCTTCTTATGAATCATAGGTCTAAAAATTTCATTAATTTGCCTGTGAGAATACCTTTAATAGAAGACTCTATCTTATATTAGTTTTATGGACTAACTCTTGCTAGTATCCATCTATATAATGTGGAAATCCTTACTTATTTAACACTATACAAGGGCGTCAGAGTAGCGACACTTACACATTTTTCACTATATCAAGTAATAGAGCGCGCTGCTTTCAGGGAACATCCTAGCATTTACATAATGATTTAAAAAAATTCATGTCATGATTTTTTCAAAAAAAAATTTATGCTAATTGTCGACTACCAAACGCAACCCCCAAGGGCTTAGGACCTAGCAATGGCAAGCTTAAAAAGTAATCTTAGAAAAAGAATGCATTAGGCGGGAATCAAACCTGAGTCTATACCATGGTAACATACTATTCTACCACTATACCAATGGTTCTTGCTAAATGATAGAATAACCATAAATCAATAACTCTATATTTATAATCATACCGGTAGCTTATTTGCATTTGGATTTGCCATCCACAATAGAGATATAAAACCTCTAGGCTTAATTAATAAAAAACCACTATTTAATTTTGATTTTTTTTATTAATTCATTTTATTCTTGAACATAGATTAATTTTTTTTTACAACAGAGGTAGAAGACATAATGCATTCACCCCAACTTCATAAAAATTGGCTATTGAGATTTTAGGATTAATTTACAATGTTTTTGGATTTGAGAGGAATTAAAAATGTCTTAAAAAAGGTAAATAATTTAATAATTTTGAATAAAAAATTTAATTTGCATGTCTTAAGAACTTTAATATGGCATTTTTCTATAAATTCACACAAAGAAGAGAAACTAGTTAGATCAAAAGCATTTAAATGATTAGATATCTATCAAGTAAAAGCATTTAAATGATTAGATATCTATCAAGTATAACTAAACCTTGAAAAAGAACTTTGATGTAAAAGACGTTATTGATCCAATTAGTTTAGATTCTATTAATGATAGGTATGAGTTATTGATAAGCATTGTTTTGGTGATGGAGATTTAGCTAAGGGACAAAATGAAGAGAAATCAAGCGAAGTTTATATAAAATGACCCTTAAGATTTAGTAATTTAAACGCAAGTCAAGGCTCATCCATAATAAGGGCTATTTCATGTCATCTGAAATCAATAGTTTTTCAAGAAAGAGAAAATGGGATGGACTCATAAAAAGAAGAAGAAAACATAATGATGATGATGATTTAGAGGATAAAGAAATTCCACAAATGAGGGAGAGATCATATGAATGAAATAGAGGATGAAGCCGAATAAATTTTCATAAGCTTTCTTTTTTGAAACTTAAGACTTTACATATTTAAATTTAGCTTTTGTTATGAAATACATATATCTTTTATGCAATCTTCAAGTTTTTAATTTTTACATCAGAATACTACATTAGGCACATTACTTATTGTACTTTTTTATACATACTTAGATATTTATAAACAGTAAAGCCTTTAAAAATACTACATTACGCACATCTCGTGATAGATACATTACATATTGTACATTACCATGCGCAACTTAGGCATCATTTTCAATGTTTGCACTTGTACACATTTTAAGCAAAACCTAGGAATCACATTTCATGGTAGTTAAGTTGATATTCAGATACCTCATAGGTACACCTAATCTTGGCATTTGATATCCTATAAACTTTTTTTATACGACCTTCTTGGGTTCTCTGACTTGGACATTGCCACCTATAAGGTTGATTGCAAGAGCAATTCAGGAATATGCCAATATATAGGGAAACTAGAAAGCATAAAAATCAATGCTATCCAACAAATAGATGTGGAATATATAGCTACTAAAAGTTGTCTTACTAAAGTCCTTTGGGTCAAGTAACTTCATTATGATGATCAATAGAATACATACCTATAAGGTGCCACAACACTTGCGTAATTAATCAAAAAATACACCATTTTCATTAAGCACAGCAATATGCTACACTACTTTGTTATATGTCGTGTGGGGATGTAGATATCAATTTTGTGAACACAATAAAACAAGAAGATATCTTTACAAAAACTTTATCATAGGATAGATTTTATGATACTAGACAACAAGAAAGCATGCATGACCCTAACGCATGATGTATTACATAGCCATCGCAATTTCTCTGATAAAACCCAAAGTCTCTCACTTCCAGTAGATCATAAATATGATCGTGGATCAAACGTTGATGATCATACATAGAAATGACTCGAAAATTGTTTGATGCTTTTACAGCTGTTGGGGAGTGAATGAATGCATCTTTTGATCAATTGAAAGCATTATTAGCCTATCGGTACCCTTTAAAATCCTTATTCCTCTTCACCAAACATCCATTTGTGCATTTTCTTTCAACATTCTAAATTTTTCTCATATTCTTACTCATTTTCTACAACTTTATTTCACACAACACAATGTTTACAAGGAGTAAAGAGTTCTCATGGTGAATCACCTTCCACTCAGTGTAAAAATTAATCCAAAATAAGATAAGGCATTAAAGCATATACTATTTACAAATTATTCACATTTACCAATACAAAATCGATGCTTTCAAACGATCTTATATGTATCACCAAAGATCTCTTCATGAGTACTACCTCCAAATATTTATTTCCCTTGATCGTTTTTATCATCCAGAGCTTCCATACATTTTATTTGCCAATGTTCTCATTAATGTTAAAAGTAATCAGACATTGTGGCATTCATATTTTCTTACAAGTTTCCAAAACTGGATGAGTGTTATGTATAGCAATTAACAATCCCAGTCATGGCTGCACGTTGCAAACACAGGAATGTCTTATTTTAGTTAACAATGTCAATGATGGTATTTTTTCTCCTGTTTGCATTTTGCAATGGATTATCTATGAAAGTTCATATTATACAACTTGTAATCCATACCAATCTCATACCTTCAGTAGAAGATCATATTAATATCACTAATTTAATAACACATTTTTGCATAACCCATTGCTCAATCATTTTTTAACAACACATTTTTGCATAACACAATGCACATCAACATTATGGATGCCATTATCCATAAGCTTGCGCATCTTACAACAACTATTCCCTCAAACTAAAACATTGTTCCAACAACAATTATGGACACTAGTCATACGATCATTTGCATAAACAAATTCTTACTCCATTTACGGATAGCATTTCCACTCAATCTATATTTAAAAATAAGATATAGTAGAAGAATAAGCACATTCACCACAATAGTATGTACCTTCCCAGTGATAATATCGATATGAAAAAAAATGGAAGCATGGACTGAATAATTTGTGCGCTCGTAACAATGTAACTCAAAGGGAATCACGACTGCTCAAGAAGACAATCGTTAGCAATAGTTGCAAAACCTACATGTTAATGACAAACTTTGGTTTCATGAAAAATTCACTTCTTTCGTGAGGGTTGAACTTATGAAGGGTCACCTCATCGAGTACAACCCTCACAGTCATCTTATATTTCTATGAAGTAATTGTACCTTTGTTGATATATCTATACAACAACAACAACAACAACAAAGCCTTAATCCCACTACGTGGGGTCGGCTACATGAATCCTTTTTNCGCAACCCGAATACGATATAATGACGCAACCCAAATACAATGTAACAATGTACCCCGAATACGATGTAGCGACATATAACAAAGACGATGTAACAACGCACCCCAAATAGGTGCAACGACGCACCACAAATAAAGTGCAACGGCGCACTCCGAATAAAACGCATTGATGCACTCCGAATACGGTATAACGACGCCCATGCATGTGATGCAATGACGTACCTCGAAGACGATGTAACAACGCAACCTGAATATGGTGCAACAGCATGCCCCACATACGGTGTAACAATGCATCCCGAAGAAGGGGAGAGGAAGTGAGAAGTCTGGAAAGCGAAGAGGATGAGAGAAAGCGAGGATTCGAAAAAACGAAAGATACTTTTGATCTAAAAATCAGGGACAAGATCGACTTACCTGTACAACCGAATGGCTTGTGCGGGAGACAATGAGAATAAGCTAAGGTTTTCACCTTGCCCTTGTCAACAAAGGACGATGTATCTGTCAAGCGGAGAGGAGACGACGTCAGCGTCAAGCAGAGGAGTCGACGTCAGCATCATGTGGTTGATCGAAGGAAGCAGCTTTGTAGGAAGGACGTGGAATCGCATGTAAACGAAAGAAAAATATTTTTCACTTGGAATAGGGCTCAACTGGAATCACCATGAGCTATATATATATATATATGGGGCTTCTTCGCTCTGCTAGGGTTTCCGCTCATGGAGAACCCTAGCTCGAAACAAACATTTGTTTTTGCTCGCTTGTTTTGATACTTTCCGTCTTCGTCTTCGGCTGCGTCGTCGCGTTGTCACGTCGTCGAGCCTGTTGCGTCGTCTGCTCTTGTTTATTGCGTCGACTGTGGTTCGCGTCTGCAACGTGAAGGTTCGTCAAAGCCGCTCGACTGCTCGAGTACCAGTTACGCCATTTGTTGCAGTGCTTATTTGAAGCACGCTAATGGCCTCAGGGTTTTCCTACGCTGCCGCCGTCGCCGGTGATAATCCCGCCAAAACCTCCTATGCTACAGTGGTTCACCAAACGCAGCTCCCCTTTCCACCTCGCAGATAGTCTGGTATTCCCACAGATGTACCATGATTCTGTTGCAGGAAATGGCGATTACAATCACATAAAAATGTAGAGAAAAAGGCAGGCAAACCAGTAATATTCTTCTCTGACGCTAAAATTTCAACTCGTGTGGTAAAATATAAATTTACACTAGTTGGAAAGTTCCAATTAGATTGCCCTAAGATGGAGATCATCAGGAAGGTTTTTGAAGATTTCAAACTGGTTGGAGATTGGCAGGTGGTTCATTTCGACGGAATGATGTTATGATACAGCTGAGCATAGAAGAAGATTACACGATAATTTTCTCAAATATATTGATCACAATCGAGGGCAAACATATGAAATTGCTCAAATGGACCCCTAATTTTGATCTCTGTCAAGAACCCCCAATTGCACTTATCTGGTTCTCATTACCTGAACTCAAGCTTCAATTCTTTGACCTACCTATCTTATATGCAATTGGGACTATTCTTGAAAAATTTTTGCAGGTTGACTTACCTACAGTTCATTTCTTAAGGCCCTCTATTGCAAGGATTTGGATTGAAAGAAATAGTACACTACCAGATGTATTAGAAGTCTGGCTTAGATCTGCTCACAATAATTATTGGCAAAAAATCATTATGAAACAAAAACCTTACTACTACAAAATGTTTGGACACCGGTAGGAGAAATGTTTCAGATTGCACCCACAGTTGAGAACCAATAGTCAAAAGCAAAAACACACTATTAGTGCACCTCATGTGTCTGAAAGCGCTCCCAGCAAACCTTATGACAATCAACCTAAGGAGGGAATCACCGCAATACAAGGAGTTGATGTATGCCCCTGTTGACCTCATTTTTAGTGAGGTCTTAGTCTCCTACTCTTAGAACATAGGATCTAGCTTTAGGAGTTTTTATTAACCATCCTAGCGGACTAGAAATGGAGCCCACCTCCAGTAGAACTTCAAACCACTTCTTGACTCATTTTTGTGAAGAACTCGCATGAGTGGTTCCAAGCACTCAACTTCTAGTTGCAAAGGCTCAAGACCAACATGAAGAGGGCACGAAAACAAGTTCCTATAGGATCAAACAGCCTTAGGTGAACCCTTTGTGACACGATTACTCGTGAACGCCGCAATTCACGCACTCATTGCACCACACACGACTTTGACTTAAATCGACTCGCCCGTCGACGAACTCGTCCGGAAGACCCCAGATGACGAAACGGACCGCATCAACGCATCTGGAACGTCAACTTTAGCTAGGAAGGACACCCGTATTGCTAAGGTTACGCGTGCGCACAAATGACACGGAAATCAATGTATTTTTTCCTTTAGCGAGATGCGGGCCCGGACTCAACTCATGTTCAACTCAGATTCGATTCAGGCCGGACTCGAGCTTGAACAAGAGTTAAGTAATTTGAATTTCGAATTTTAAATTTCAAATGAATCATTTAATTAGACTTAATGAAATTTAATTAGGAGCCCTTATATGTCAAATAAAACTCCCCTGCCTAAGGAAATCATTAATTTCCCCGCCAATGTTGTCTCGTAACGGCTCTTTCTCCAGCAGGCTATTTATTTCTCGCTGGCTAGAGCATCGGCTAGCTGCTTTCACTCGAACGAAATCCTCTGCTCGCTCCCGCTCGTCTTCTTCCTTAGAGCGAACGAAATCCTCGCTCACTCCTGCTCATCTCCCTCGCTCGATAGGACTTCCTTCCAGCAATCCTTCTGCGCCAAAGACCCCCCGCGGCATCGAACGAGACCTCCCGCTCGACCTCGCTCACCTGCTCCTCTCTGCGACTGGATCAAAGCCCTCGATCGAAACAGATCTGCTGCCCGCTCGATTCCACTCTCCCTCTGCGCTCGACAGACCCTCACTCGCCTCACCCGCTCCTCTGTGCGAGTCGATCGCAGCCCCCCATCGAAGCATCTGCTGCGCCTCTACCACTTGACTGAAATCCCTCTCGCCACCTACCCTCTCTCGCACGACAGAGCTTCCCCGGTCCTCTTCGTTCGTGCGATCAGAAGCCCTCCATCACCTCCTTCCTCGTCCGACAGTTTCGGCCTCCGCTCATTCACGAACCGAAGCCCGCGGCCTCTCTGTTCGGAAGCTCCCATCGAGGCCCTCGTCCTCCTCTCACGCGGCACCTAGCTCGATTCGACCTCCCTCTTCCTCACGCAAACAGGAGAAGCACCTGAATCTCTTCCTCACTCGACTGAAGCTACTAGCCTCCTTCTTGCCAGCGAACAGCAACCTCCCTTTCCCATTCCTTTTCATTTCTTGTTGTGTCCCTGCTGTGTCGAAGTAAGGTAAGGACAGGTATATTCTTCCAGCTATTGCATGTTATGGCTATCAAATTGTTTGCATAAATTTGAAATGGAATCCTCTTCACATGAATACATTTTTACTGATTTTGGAGAATTATAACAATATTTCAATTATATGTTATCGCTAATTTTAAGTGCTTAGTTGTTGGTTTTATGTTTCAAATATCTAAATGCAAATATTGTGAGGTTCCAATGATCATTTACTTGCTAGTTTTAAATGCTTCGTTGTTGGTTTAAGTTTCAAGTATTTAAATGCAATATTGTGAAGTCCCAAATGACCATTTACTTGTTGATCTTAAATACTCATTTGTTGATTTCATGCTTCGAGCACTCAAAAGAAAATACTATGAGGCTCGAGATGACCGTTATTCTAGGGCTTGAATGTTTCTTTGCGGGTCTATGTTCTTTTATTTCTGAATGCCTCCTTTAAGGGTTATTTTACCTGTTATTTGGTGGATTTATATATTGCAATTTTTAGGGTTTTGCCTACTGATTCACGTACTATTTTAAAGTCAGTTTGTTAACTGATTTCGGAGAGTTTACACACTATCTTGGACTGAATTTCCTAGCTGATTTTGGGACATTTAAGATTAATGCTTCGAGCTTACATGAGAGCTGTTTGGGAATTTTAAAATTACTGTTTTAGGGCTGATTTTGAGATCTTTGTCTAATGTTTTGAGGTTGATTTTGAGAGCTTTGCCTACTGTTTTGGACCCATTAAACCCACAATCTGCGGGGTTGTTTAAATTAATGTTTTGAGGCATTTTGGTGAGTTAATTTTGAGGCAATCTACACATTATCTTGGCAAGATTTATGTAGCCTTTAAGTGTTGATTTACATGCGGTTTAGAATTGATTTTACGAATCCATTTTTGCCCACTGTTTTGGGTTTCAATTGATTGTTATTTAAACGTTTTTAGGTCGATCCACTCGTTGTTTTCTCCCTTGACTTTACTAGTTTTGGAAGTGGGTCTGGCATATCTTTCTTTTGTTTTACTTCTTTTTAAATGGTTAAGTCATAAAGATGGGAATTGATGATTTAATTAATTGGAAGATATAGAAAACCTAAATCACTTTAAGCACAAGTTAAAGAGTAGGTTCCTTAGAGTTTTAGGAGCACACCCTAGGTGAGAGTCCATCCACCTAGTCCTCAATGTAGACCTCCTAGACTTTAGGTGCACACCATAGGTGAGAGCCTATCCACCTAGTCCTCAGTGTAGGCTTCCTAGAGCTTAAGCACACACCCTAGGTGAGAGTCCATCCACCTAACCCTCAACATAGACTTCCTAGTTTTTAGGAGCACAACCTAGGTGAGAGTCCATCCACCTAATCCTCAGCATAGGCTTCCTAGATTTTAGGAGCACACCCTAGATGAGTTCATCCACCTATTTTTCAGTATAGGCTTCCTAGATTTTAGGAGCACACCTTAAGTGAACGTCCATTCACCTAATCCTCGAATGCACAGTGAAACTAGACACTTGACCCTAATTCACAAATTGATCAAGACACCAGACATCAAGATGCACTGAGACATAGTTCATGCTTCCTTTATTAAATCAGCAGTGAAATTCCTCATTGACTTAACCTACAATGAAACTCAGTGCATCGGGATTTGAGCTTGAATATTACACTCAAATCCTCCTAGCAATTGGGGAAATTTCTTAACGTCACATATGGATCATCAGACTATGATAAGTCTAGGGTCTAGGTTGTGAGAGCGATGACGACATTGCTTATGTGTGCTTAAACGAGGGATACGAAGTGGGATTTTTAGAATAGTATCTCCTACCTCAAGGATCTTCAACAAGGGAGAGGGAAGGATCCATCATACTATTCACCGTTTTTTGGTGGGATCGTTGCCCCCGACATTCTTAGGTTGTCAGTAGTTCTAGCACGATTAGAGTGACTAACCTGTGGACTGTACGACTTTACAAGATTTACAAAAATAAAATAAAAATCCCTTTTGCATGTTAAAAAGAACTCTGCATAAAAAAGACTTAAACAACAGCTTTTGGATGAAAATCAAATAATTTTTCTATGAAAATTTATAAAATTCCATGGATAGTCATTTGGATTGATCCTTAGATTGTCGAGTTGGCAACTCTTACTCAAGGTCGGGAAGCACACAGCCCAGCTCTGAGCCTCCACTTTTATCAATGTCTTATACTCAGTCCTGATCTTTCATATGTGGCTAAGGGTTTCTTTTGCCGTGATTTTTTTTACAACTCATTTTTCTGACTTTGGCGTTGAATTTTCTCGTCTTGTTTAATTTTCTTGCAATTTTATTTAAATCTGCTGCAAATCATACTATGCACGCAACATTAATAACACAACAGTAGCAGATGCCCAGGTACGCTTTTACAGTTTATTTACAACACTTTACATTACTGCATTTTATCTTTCAAGTACATTTTATTTACCTGCAATTTGATTATTCTGCATGCAAAACCAAAACTAAAACAAAATAAAACCAAACATTGACACCAAAATTGTGAAGCACAAATCACCAATCTCAAACACTTAAACCCTAGAGTCGTCGCGACAACAGGAGCTTGGAGTCAACTTTGTGGGCAACACGAAGAGGAATTCAGACCGAGCAGCAAGAGGATCTTCTTCAGCATTATCCCTTACTAGCATAATAACAACCTATAGGACTTCGAGGTAGCTCGCCTAGCGCGACGTAAATCCTCACATTCCCTCTTTAGGCACCTGTGCAACAATATTGTGCAATGTAAGTCCTAATTCACTTTAGGTTCTGAAGTTGTTGTTCGTTACAACGTAAACCCTCTTATCTCTGCAGGCTATTTGCATAATCGGATATTATGCAAATGTAAGTTTCAAATAATAAAATTGGCAGGATTAAACATTCAAATAACATCTTCTCTAAAATGTAGCTGTATAGTAGAATAGTTTGGGAAGTCACTAAGGTTCCTCCTCAAGATCTGTGACGCCCCCTACCCTTTAATTCCATTGAACTCCTGAAAGAACTGTTCCTACTTGAGTCACTCCCACTTGTTTTTCCACGTCCTACCGTGAAAACCTAAACCTTGAAATCTTGAAGTAACTACTGATCATTATCGAGAGTTTTCTTAAGTGACCCCAGTCATTTGAGATGTAATTAACTATATGGGCTTGCCTCTAAAGGGAACCTAGGATCCAGGTAAAATAAACCCTATTTAATCTTTGTATTATATAGGGCAACTTATCGGTCATACATAAAAGGTTCGCAGACCAAACGGATGTCACCAATCTTAGTTTGCAGGATTGGTTCTATCGTTGAGATCTACACTTATCTTTCGGGAGGGTGTAGTATTCGCGGTATCGGACACAATTATGCAACCTATCGGACTAATGAGATTCATTTAGTCTCATTTTTCAAAAATTAAAACATACTACTTTTAAAACTTAAACTATATATCTCTTATATTTAAATTAAATCTCAAAAATTATTTTCATATTCATATTTTGAAATCTATCGAAAAGTTGACCGACAGCCCCTGGGATCCCTTCTCCTGACCATACTACAACAAATTATGTTCGAACTGAAAATCAGGAAAGTCCCGCAGCTCCTATTCAGGAAGCATCAAGTGCATAGGTAACAATTCACACTTCACATACACTGGAATCTATCCCGGTGGCAACGACTGTCCTTCCTTCTGCTACGGTTTAACATTAAATCAGACAGAGGATCACATGAGTCAGTCTTCAGATGAATAATGACAAGTTTACACTTCTCGGTGGAATAAGAAGGCTGGGGGCACACTCCAACTTGGAAATTTAATGGATGATGTTTTAGTTACTCCTGACAATGACACGACTATTCAAAATTAGTTATCTGACTCCGCTCCTAAAACTAGAGAAAGAGGCAGGACCAAACTGGCTCGTCCCTAGCTACTTGTTTTCTGTATGTTTTAAATTTGCTTTATTTTTTATCGAGTCTATCAATATCTTTTTTGTTCAGGTATTACTATACTTATATCGTATGAGTAGGGTGCCTCTTTTGAGCTCTATCATATAACCTTTATGTATCATTTTTTTTTTCAATAAAATCAGCCCTTGGGCTTTAATATATATAT